>VDFB02193867.1:769793946-769806685 GCA_007258455.2 Sequoia sempervirens | reverse complement strand
ATTTGAGCATCTGAACACTTCATTGGTCTGGATTTGAGCATTCTACATTGGTGAATTTCATCATTTGATCTCGACTAGGGTTTTATTGGCTACATTTTGTGCTTCATCACTCTTGGTTGAGTTGCAAGGTAACATCTTTGGCCATTTATTTAAAATCTATGAGTGAGCATGACAAGGCTTTTTGACGATTGCTTGTTTTAACCTGTGAATGTGGGAATTTCCGAAGCAGTTTTTGTGACTAATCAATTTGAATTATAGTTATATTTTGTTGTTATGATTTATCAAGTGCCAAATGATCATTGAGGCATGGATTTCATTATTTGGATTATTTTTTGATTACTGCTTTGTTGTCATTTTTCTTGCTTTTCATTTGAATTTGAGGTTGGTAAGTTGAAACTAGGGCATCAATGTATATCATCATGGGTTAGGGCTTTGAGATTTCAATCTTTTGTTGGTGCATTTTGATATGAATAGGATGAACTAGGGAATATTTGAAATGAAAAGATTAATCTTCCTATGGTATTGAGGATTTGAATGTGATAATGCACCTATAAATAAACCCTAGAATATTCCATATTGATTGATATAAATGTGAGGATTAAATATTTTGGAATCTCGGTTTGGACTAGGGCTTTGATTTGGTTTAGAGTTTTATTTCAATTCATGATGTTATTATGGAACTTTGAATCAAATCTTAGCATGCAAGAATGATTCTTGTATAATCATACATTATGAGTTAGTTAATTCAATATTTGTTTGGTTTTCACTAAATCCTTTGATGCATGGAATACATGATGGTGTTTCCTTCGCTAAATCCACTCCTAGACGCAAACCTCGATACCTTATCCTTTGCATAATCCTTAGAACCATGGAAAACCTGAAGTTATATCTTTCATTGAACTCACTTTGTCAAGGATTCCCCAAGACCTTTAGTTTTCACAGAATCCATCCTCAAAAGGATTCCTTGAAGTTTTGAGATCCTCTTTCTTATGAGTGGTGCGAGGTGGTATGAATGGAAATAAACCACAATGGAATAAATTTGGGGCATTTGAAGTGTCTATGAAAAGACGTAGCATATTTTACCTCCCTTCGCAGAATCCACGTGAAAAATAAAAGCCTGAGAGACATTTCCTCATGAAATCCTCCATGCCCCGGATTCCCCAAAATCTGCTAAGGCCCAAAATTCCCGAACTTACAGAATACCTGATGTGCATTTAAGGTTGATCTTGGGAGGTATGTAAGGTGATTTCCATGATTTCAAAGATGTCTTGGGATTGTAAGTTTGACTAAGTATTGTTCTTCATGGAATCCACTTACTTATGGAATACTCGAGGATTCTTTCTTCGCGGAACCCATGAGGGGTTGGATTCCCCAAAATTCTTTGAAGGTCAAGATCTGTGAAGTAGAAAAATATCCAAAGTATGCTTAAGACTTGATTGTAAGGGTTTGCAACTTGGTTTCAATTATTTTGATGATGAATTAGAAATGATTATATATTGCATATATGCTTTGATGATGAATTTAATGATACAATTGTGTTATAGTGAGTAGCTGTTCTTGGAATTGTAGTAATTATGGTCTTTTCTATCCAAATGTAGGTAGAATCTACCAAGACAAAGGGTTATGAGTCAAAATATACTGAACCAGTTACAAAGGATCCTACAACTAGAACTAAAAGGATGAAGTACGACTTCAAGGTTACAAGACCAAAATATAAGATCATTTCAACTTGGGAAAAAGTTGGAGATACCAATACGGGTCATGTGGATTATGAGGATTTCAAAAAAGAATGAATGTAATGCACCTACTCCTCTAGCCAAGATATTAGTACATACAACATTGGCACAAGCTATTGGGTTTCCACCCTTAGTGTGTTGTCCTGCGCTGATTATAGAATGTGTAAATCATGATGATTCAGACAAGAGGGTGATTGTTGGTTCTCAATGTAGGGTAATGGAAAATCTGACTGAAGAGTCTATAGCTGAGGCCTTCAATATTGGTTCACATCAAAAGTGGGTGAAGGTGAATTTATAGATAGCAAAACAATTCTATGATTCTAATCTAGCTAAGGCATTATAAATTATGAATAGTTCTTGGATTGAAAAACCCACGTCTCACTATTCTAAGTTGCCAAAACAACTACATAGAAGTGATTTAAAAATGGAATACAATGATATGATCACTCTCCTTAGCAAAGTGTTAGGATTGGAGAAGGATTTTATCTTTGAAGAATGGATTTTTTATGTGATATCACAAATCAAGAAAGGAATTCATTATCACTCGGCAGGAACTATCAACAACTACTTAGATTTACAGTTGAGGAGGGTGCAAAACACTAAGAAATTCACCATGACTTCATATGTTGTGTATATGCTTTCCAAGAATTTCAAGTATAAGGGTTTGAGCTACAAAGGAACAATAGGCCAAGATAGAGTTTATGATGTATACGCTTAGCTACATTTGAATACTTTGAATTACAGGAGGATCGATGATGCCTTCACCATGTACATAATGAGGACTCTACAAAATGCACTCCATGTGAGGATCTCAATAAAAGCAATAGATTTGATAAAGAAATATGGCTTCTAGTTCATTCAATTCCAAAAGTTCACCTATATCAGGGTTCATGGATCTCCAAAGGTTCCTTACAGGGTCCCCAAGTATCCTACAAACAAAATCATATTGCTGGAATTGACAAGGCAACTAGCTAGATTTGATGCTATTCTAAAGGATATGCACAAAATAGGGGTTGGTGTAGATTTCCCCTTGAGGATTGGTGCTTTGGAGGTTTATCATTCTATTCAAAGTACACATCATTATGAGATAGATATGGCCCACTTACACTTGTACTCTCATTCAAATAGAGGCAATTTTGATTCCTATGGAGTGGCACAAAAAATGGGGGTAATATGGAATATAGACATAAAGATCATATTGAAGATTACTGGGAAACTTGTAGAGATGAATTTGAGGTGATAAAGAGAAGATATTCAAGGATTTCTTTGAAATTGATAAGATTTCATAGAGTGGAAAATGTGCCAGATCAAGGTGAGGATGAAGAAGATCCTATTTAGTATCATGGTTATATGCAATTTCAAAATAAACCGTTCCCCACAATAAATTGGGCAAAGGATGAAGTGGTGGACTTAGATCAAATCATTGCTCCATTGTTAAGATATTCCAAGCATTGGGTCAAGCATAATGTTTTGGAAATGGAGGCAACAGGGACTCAGTTTACTTATGATTTACTAGGAGATTTAGAATCTCATTCAGAAGAAGAAGATATTGAGAACATCCAATATGACACTACAGTTCCTCATGAGAAGGAGGGTTCAGAAGAAGTGCCACTTATAATTGAAAGAAAAAATAGGAGTCAAACTAAATAAAAGGAGCCTAAAAGACAACCAGTTTCTAAGAGAAGAAGACCAACAAAGGAGGTGACTGAAGAAGCTGAACCATCCAAGAAAATAAATCGTATTAAAGAAGGAGATCAAGTATCAAAGTAAAAGAATACCAAGGTTAGTGAAGAAGGTACAACTAAAGCCAAGGTAATTGATGTAGAGAGCTCTAGGGAAAGGAACCAAGTGTATGTAAGAAAGAATTCCCCAAAGCATAAAGTTCCTCCTTCCATTGTGAAGAATGTTGAAAAGATGGTGAATGAGCTTGGGGAAAAGGTTAAGGAACCATTAGTTGATGAAGTTGAGAATACCGAATAGGTAGTTACAGGAAATAATAATCCTCCTCAATCTACTCCCCAAAATATACAATCTGATAAAGAAGAGGGAGAGGTTGCAAATGATGAAGGTAACACTTCAAAGGAGCCTGAGCAACAACAACAACAATAAGAGGTAGAAACTCCAAAGAGTGGAGCACTTAATGGCCTTGAAAAATAGCTACAACAAAAGGCCCCTAAAGTGCAAAGTGATAAGGAAGAAGAGAGGAAGCCAAAGAAAAGACAAGAGATGCCTTCCCAATCTCTTGAGAAGGAGGAAGTACATGTATCTGAGGATGAAAACAAAGGAGAAGAATAAAAAAATCAAGATGATACTAGTAAAGATCTAGAAAATGTTGAAGCCAATTAGCCTAAAGGTCAGGAAGAGAAAAATGTTTCCCATGATGATACAGATGTAGAACAACCAACTACTCTAGATTGGTTGAAGAAATGCCTAAAGCCCAAACCAATTATTGTAGAAGAAGAGACTCTAGATTGGAGTATTTTTTTGGAAAACTTGGGCAAAACAAAAGAAAGAAAGAAAGCCAGGGTTGTTTCAAGGATGACAAGGGATAAGTCTAACAATAGAGTGCTTCACATTACTACACCAATGAATGATAAGCATAAGGATGAGGTTAGTCTATCTAACTATAAGATTGGAATAATTAATCTATGTCCATCTATGAAGGCACAAGAAAGGAAGACCTTGGGGAATTTGTGTAGGTAATTTTGAGGAGATTGGATAATGAAACCTAGGCTAAGGAAAAGCTGCAACAATAGATGAGAGAACTAAAAAAGTACATTCAACATTTAGTGAAGCCTTTACAAACACAAACTAGTGAAAGTGTCTCATTTTCAGAGGGTTTGTTATCAAAAGATGTCATAAATGAAATAGAGAGGATGAGAACCTCTCTATAGGTTACTCAACAATGGATTAGCAATGTCTGTCAAAAGGGAGATTACATGATTGAGAAGGTGTTGCACACCCATGAAAAGGCATCATCCTTTCTGGAAAAGATTAATTAACTTACATCAGAATGTGAGGTAACTGATGATACTACTATGCCTACATTAAAGAAAATAATGGAAGTTCAAGGAGAATTGTTGATAAAAGAGAACATTTTCATAGCTGAGAATTTGAATAAACTAGTTGAATGGATGGAGGCATGTGGTTTTAAAAGGGAACTCATGATGAAAGCTCTAAAGAAAGTTTCAAAGATCCTGAATAAAGTAAAAGAGATTTTAGATAGTTGCATTTCATTTTTGGAGATTTTCATAGGGAGGAAGAAGTTCAGTAAGAAGAATTTGAAGGTTGATCAATTACAAAAATGGTGGCATGAAGTTTATTCTCCAACTGAAGATGGGCCAGTAACATTTGATCAACTAGAGGATGCAACTATCTATATTTCAAATTTGGATAAATATCAATTGTTGCAAGGTGATTGGGAGAAAACCTTAGATAAATATGTGGAAGAGATAAAATAAATTGAGTTAAGGTTAAATTTTATTAAAATTCTTGACTAGGCCAACCTTGATAATGTGCTTTCAAAATTCAAGAACTTTCCAGAAGTGAAGAAAAGGATAAGGATGACAACTTAGCTTGACTACATTGAATAATGTGCATACTACATCAAGCTAGTTGGAGTTACAAGTCGGTTGTGCCTAATCTTTGTGCCAAAGGCCTTTTATTCAATTTAGGCCAACCTTTGTGGTGTTGTATTGTAAAATTAAATTTGGCAATTAAAATTGCCAAGGCTGACCTATTTTAGCTGACCTAATTATAAACCTAATTTAATTTCTTCCTTAGGTCGACATGTTAATGATGCTCTAGATATTGAGGCTCTCCCCTCATTTGTAAAGGTTTTTGTTAGACATGAGATACTAGAATTGTTGCAAACTTTTGGTGAAGTGAATACAATTGAAGACATTGTATTTTGGTGCTATTCTTTGTGTTGTTTCATCTATGCATGGTTCATATGTTTAAAATTTGTTTTAAGTTATTTTGAGTAAGTGATTTTAAGATTAGACTTAGAGCTAGTTGTAGTTCATTCATGTTTATGATAAAGTGTTTAAGGTTTTGAGGAATCTTTGGTCCATAGTTTTAGCAATTTGTTGATTGTAAATTGTTGTGCAAAGTTAGCCTCGTCATACCCTTTTTGCACTCAAGTTCAATTGTCGACATGTTTACTTGCCATCTTGGATGCATTTTGAATGTTTGCAATCTAAAAATATTTAATACCTTTGGAGATTGCACCATTTTATTATCAGAGATTTAATCTTGGTTAAGCAAGAATTGGCTTTTAAAGATTGGTCCACCTTGAATGCTTTGTTATTTTCATGAATTATCTTAGGTGCTAGTTTAGAATCTCTCAAAACCCAATATTTTGATATTTCATTGAATTTGCTTAGTTTTAGGATCAAAGCATCACCACATTGCTGCTACTTGGATGATAAGTTTGAAGATTCCAACATTGTTGAGTTTTTAAGGTCCATTGTGATTACCAAAAATCACATTTTAATTGAGTTGTTTGTGCATTGTCAAGACCCTCGACATTGGAGACCTTGGGGGTTGTTTCTCGAGGCTTGCTAATAGAAATTCACCTTTTAAGAGAGAGATAAGATACTTGTATTTGGCTTCATGTTGTTGTAGTTCTAAAACACCGCCAACATGTATCAACTTAGAAACCATATTCTTCAAAATACTATCAAAAATATCATCATCCACTTTTGTAGTTTCTTCCTTGGCTTTCTTAATATTGTCTTTCTCAACTCTCAACTCCCCTTTTAGCTAACTGGTCCTTAATGATAAATTCCCTTTGTCCCATGATGATAACTTTGAGGGAATGAGGGGAAGAAAACACCTTCACTAATGGACTTGATTGTGTAGTAATCCTTCATCTTGTTATATTCATCCAAGAGAGTTTTTGTAGCTGTTCAACAATTTATCATATTTCTTCTGCTAAATTTTTGCAATATGTACTGAACATGGCAAAGATGCACAATCAATTCTCAGATCCCTGATGGGAATAATGTCTATAGCTCTCTCAATACAACAACAATCTCACAATGGCTTCCTTAATTTATTTCACCACCTCGTGCTCCTTTGTGTTTGTTTCATTGACTAAATTGCAAGGGTATACAATTTGGAATTGAAACTGAACCAAAGATTGATTGTCAAAGTTCCTCCTTAGATAAAAGCCTTTAGATCCTTTCTCTCGATACATCAAGTGCAATAGTGGGCGAGATTCAACCCTCGGAAATAACATCAAACCACTCTCTTTGACACATATTTCGGGTTTTTAACAAGAGTGACACCGCTATCCCAATCATTATCTCTCCCACCTTTCTACCTCCTTGCAAATGAGCGGTCCACACTAGCCTTGGCATCTTCAACATCTTTTAATTTCGGCTCCTTAAACTAGATGAAAATTCTTTGAATTCCTTTAGTTTGAGCAAAGGAATCATTAACAATAAATTCTTCGCTGTGGATTTGACCTTGACATCACTGATTTGGAACTCAGAGCACTAAGGAGAACATTGATACAAAAGTTACAATAAATACAAGGGAAATAATTCATATCACATATCGTTAATATGAAACTTGAGGCCTCATACCTATCTGTGATACAAACAAAGTAATGATAAATGGAAGTAGGATCTGTCGCTTATCGCCAATACAAGGTTGGTGGTCACAAGGCTATGTGCGATGGACGATATGCCGAGTGATAGTCAATGACTTAAGTGGGAACATTCTGCATGTATTCATAAGTTGTTTTAAAAGGGGGATTGACTAGGATCATGAGGCCAAAATATGTAAGACCTGACCCACGATAAAGAATTAGGACAATGGATGAATAAAATGGAACTCAACCATAGGAGAATAATACCGTGGGGAAAATATTTCAATACAGGCGTGAGACAATAACCCTAGACATAAGGGATCGATCAAAACATAGGTACCAAGGACTTAGGTTATTTTTAAATGACCAAAAAATGACAAGAAGTCAATGGGAAATTAGACCAAAAGAACAAGGATTAAGAACGAAGGAAAATATGCTAAGATAGACCAACCCACATAGCATAAAACCCTAAACCCTTGTGATATAAACCCAAACCAATGGGAAAGAACAAGTACAATGAGATAAAAACCATCGTTTCAAGGGAGTGGAACATAAAATTTTGAAAGTTCCACCATGATGGTTGTGGTCTAGGTGTTTCATTGGAAGAGGAGCCAAAATTGATGTTGCTAGTATAATTGTAAAGGTCATATTCTTCTTGGATGAAGTCCATTTCTTTTCTCTTCCTTTTTAATCTTGTTTGGACAATAAAACACTTTCCAATGTGATGAATGGATATGAATCCTAATGAATGATAATGACCATTGTATGCAAATAGAATATATTTTTGGGATTTTTAATGTTTAAGGATGCCAAATGATTACACACCAAGATTAAAGATACAAAGTCACAATAGTCAAAATTGAGATGTGATAATGTCACAATGATCAAAATATATGGTAGGTCTATGACTAAAGTATGCAAGTGTAATGCTAATGTGATTTTGTGATGGAGGGTGTGGTATGACTAATGTTATGGTATGAAGACAAGGCACTTTTGGTTGACCTAAAAAGAGGTTACTAACCAAACTAAGATGGTCCAAAGTGGCAAACCTGATTGTCAAGACCTTAAAGAAGACTAAGAAAAAGGTAGTGATGATTGAAAAAGTGGCCTCAAACTAGACTTATGAGTTTAAAGGACAACGACTTGATTGATGGGAAGACAAGGTCAAGTCAATGCAAATTTTTGACTATGGTCTGATCAAAAGTTTGATAAATTTCCAAATCTAAGGTCTTCAAAAGTGTATGCAATTGAATGAGACCTAAATTTTGACCTATGATGTATGCAACTAATGTAATGGAAAGCTAAATGAATGGAATGAAATGACATATTTGATATTGGTAAGTCTATGGTGTGATAAGAAGATTACAGTAAAAAATTGATCAGAAATAGGATTATACTAGAATTCCTTAAATTTTTTGGTCAACTAGCAAATGTGGTGCATGACCTATCAAATGAATTGTTCTTAGAAGCAAATTCAATGCACTAGTTTTCAACAGATGTGGTGTTCTAAGAAGAAAATGCGGTTTACAGTGACAAATGCAGTGAGCATAGTGTTTTTCCCTAGTTTGACTAATTTTGATTGATTTTTTGTTTTGGTTTTTATGAAATGTGATGGAAAATACAAAAAAAATTCTAAAAATAGTGACTTGGTCTATTTGAATGTCAAAATTTGTGATCATAATGTGTATGTTCTAGGGTTATTCACCCTAATTTCCATGAGTCTAACACAATTCAAAGATAATTCACACACAAGAAACACTTTCCTATCCTAAAGTCAATGGCCAATGACAACACACTCTCAGACTCACAACTTGGAATCTCCTTTGACACAAGTGGAGGGAAACCTTTTTGGGATTTTTCACTTTTGTCTTATGAGAGAGGACAACTAGGGGCCTCCTGGAATGGAAGGATAACCCAAATAACCCTCTCTCTGGAAAGCTACAAGTAAAAACAAGTAACTTATACAACATCCAGGATTTCTGTCTCCTCTCAAGGGAACCATATGGTGAGTGTAAAATCTTTGGGGCACAATGTGCATCCCCTACACTAAGAATGATTCCAAAACTCAATCAAGAAGGGTGGGCCTCTAACTAGTTTGTCTTTTGGTCATTGCTCAGGGACTTACCACCTCATGAGCATCCAACAAGCCATTTAAGACTTTAACCACTCCTACTAGGGGCACTTAAACACAAAAGGTACCTCCCCATTTTGAACGACACTATACGACAAAGGATCATGATAGTTTGGACTTGACTTTCATCTAATCCTTTTATATAGCAACTCAAGGGAAAATCTGCTTTAGGTCACCAATGAGTTCTCTATATAGATGTGTATCAATTGGTAGGCCTTATCTAATAGGGTAATGAAAGAAAGATAAGTACAATTTTTCTGATCTACAAGGTCATACAAAGATGTGAGGAGAGAGCATACACAATGTACTTACTCACACTAGCAAGAGTTCATTAACCTTAAAAAAACCAAATGTGTTGTGTGACATTGCAAATGTTAAGAAGTGTTTTTGATTCCCAAGATCACTCAAAGTGCGAGGGAAGAGAATACACACCTCAAAACAAGAACAAAATCACAAGACAAGATAAGCAATGGTTCCTTTTAATCCCCAAAATGAAATGTGTGACAATTGCAAAGACACTTGATCAATGCAAGTTGTTTGTTCTTTTTAAACCAATGAATGAGAATGCAAGTTGTGTTTTTTTTAAACCAATTAGTGTAAATGCAAGTTATTTTTAACCCAAATAAGTGTAAATACAAGTTCTTTTTAACCTGATTGAGTGTACCTAAAAGATATTACAAAATATATCTTATACAAAATAAACAAGTTATCAATTATAAATGCAAATGTCTCCTTCAAACCTAAGCCACACACTACAAACCAAAAATTAGTAAAGAAAAATCCTCTAATCTACTAGATGAAAAGGCATGAACTAAAAAATTCCTAATGAAAACCCAAATTAAGAAAAATAGATAAATGTGGTGCAGAAAGTGACAAATATTTCTCACTGATTTGGAATAGATGTTGTGAACCAACTAGTGACTGGGGCATATCATATATTGATAGTGATTCACAATCAAAATAAAATGTGGTGAAACCCCAAGAAAATGCATCACACAAACCTGAAAGTTGCAAAATACTTAAATTCGACCAAATTTGGAAAAACCTGAAATATACATAATGCAATTATGATGTCTAGATATGAAAATGAAAACTAGAGAGATAAGAAATAACAAAAAATCTTGAAAATGAACTAAAAGGATGTTTTTCCCTATATCTAAACAAATGCGGCTCTCCGGACAATGACTACAGTTCTCTAGCTTTTAGCAAATTCATTGCAAGACTTGTCAAATGTGTCGTGTCATACTGCAAATGCGGTGCATGGACTTACAAATGTATCATTCTGGATCTTAGTTGTGTTGTAGAATTGAAACTCAAAATTTCTCAAAATTCTTCCAAATTTGGTTAGTTCACATCGGGTTCACTAATGTAGAATATGATAAAATCAAGGTTAAGGACATAAATCATCAAAACTAAAACCCTAAAGCCCTAAACCAACAATGAAGCACAATCCAACATAGAAACATAAAACATAAAGCAATATTACCTATGCCATGGTTGATTCACCTCCATTGTCCTTCATCTTCAAAACTAAAACCCTAAAGTCCTAAACCAATAATGAAGCACAAACCATAGGATAAAATCAACATTATGGCGATAAATCATCAAAACTAAAACCCTAAATCCCCAAACCAACAATGAAGCACAATCCAACATAGAAACATAAAACATAAAGCAATATTACCTATGCCATGGTTGATTCACCCCCATTGTCCTTTTCCATCTTGCTTTATATTCTTGATTTCCCTCATATTTGAGTATGCAACAATAAGCCTAATGACAATGATAGAAAAATATTGAAGATTGTACTTTTCTCCTTGAACAACATGTACGTTGTGCTTATAGCACATATTTCGCTTGGAACATGGCCTCTCTCTTTTGCTTTGCCGGTCACTTTTTATGTAGCCTTGCTTTTGTGTGCCCTTGTTTTGTACCTTTCATTCCTTAGCCCTTTGGACGCCCAAATTTCACCGACGACTCCTCCACACTGTGGTACCCACATCACCTTTGGTTGTTTTTATATCGCTAACCGCCTCCCGAACGCCAACTTCGATTACCATTCGTCATTTAATCCGCCTACCCCGCCTACGCATTTTTGAAATGCCTGCTCACCATGTTAGTTTTATGATCAGATTAGAGCACAGAAATTCAAAATTCAATACAATAACACAGCAGATACCCTGGGAAAACCCTCCTCTTGAGGGAGAAAAACCCAACAACAATATATCTCTTATATATTGAATGATAACAATAATTGTCTTCTTTACAATGGACCAATATGAAGGTCAGATATATATACGCCACAGTCTAATTTAACACAAATAGAATAACAAAGTCTGTTGATAAAGATCTCAACCTTCTACCAAGAACAACGATCTTCACATGAGACAACTCGCACTTGAGAATTACGAACTTGATGAACTGAATGAATGATAGAACAATGAAACACATTGAATATTTATACAAGTGGAAAGGTCGTCACACTTCAAGATAAGTCGGCCTTCATTGAAGAATGCACCCCTTCAATAAATCACGTCCAATGAACAAGAAGACATCCTCATAAGAAATCGTGTCACTTCATTAAGGGAATCGGCATACATAAAAATCATGCCTCTTCATTAAAGTTGTTTGTCTTAACAAATAGATATGACTCTTAATGATTGCGCCTCTTGGAGTCTTAATAAATTAAATAGCCTGGGGCTATATTTAATTTATTACAAATAGATCACTGGAATCAACCCGACGCTGCTTATAATATCAACACTCCCTCTCAGCTAGGGATGTTACTTCCAGCTACACAAGACATATCACCTCAACGTGATGTCTATCACAATGGCTACAACCAAATGTGGAAAAGAAGAATATCACCTCATCGTGATATCAGATATCACCTCAACATGATAACAACCATAATGGCTACAACCATATATGGTATGTACAAGTGTTCATCACTTGCATGATGTTGTCACCTCAACATGACTTTTCACCATGGGTCTCCCAGAGGGTGAAAGACAAGTACAAAAAAAATCATCACGGATTCTCTCACGTGATGCTGTCATGGAGTCACACACATGACATCCACCATGACTCTCTCAGAGGGTGGAAACAAGGGATTTCACCAACCTCTTCACCTCAAACTCATTAATCAAGGGATTTCACCTCGAACTTCTCTTCATAGAGAAGAACTCATTACAGGCTATCACTGATACTGAGTCTCTTTCTCAGTTAAGGCTGGATTCTCCACCATACCAAGCTTATCTCGAAAGTACACAAACT
>VDFB02193867.1:769744551-769793846 GCA_007258455.2 Sequoia sempervirens | reverse complement strand
ACTAGGTAGGTTGAAATGACAATGATGGGTCTCTTTTAGAGAAAACCAAATTGGAATGAAGGGATGGGATTAAAAACCAATATGACATGACAATCAATGACCAAAATTGAAAGATTTAGTATGAAATAGGGTTATGGAAAAATTAGGGCAAAGATAAGACTAGGTTAAGGATGGACAGTTGAGATTAAATTAGAAAATAATTCAAAGGGTGGAAATTAATTGAGATGTGAAGAGATAAGAATGACATAGATAAAGAGGTTGGCACATAAAAAGAGGTTGTTGGAGGAAATTAAATAATTATAAAATTATTTAATTTGGGAGGGAAAGCGAATAATTAAATAATTAAAACAATTACTAAATTATAGAGAAAGAGGGAAAATTAACATTTCAATTAAATAATGATTTAATTTAAAAAAGGGAGAAAAAGGAAAATTAGTAAGAAATTAAATAAATAAAATTTATTTAATTTATGGAAGAAAAAGATAATGAATAATTAAATAATTGAAACAATTATTTAATTATAGTAGAAAAGGGTAATAATTAAATAAATAAGAATTTATTTAATTAATCAAAAGAAGAATAAAAGGAAAGGAGGTGAATTAATTAAATAATTAGAATTATTTAATTAATAGAAGAGTTGTGACTTTAGACAATAATCAAATAATTAAAATTATTTAATTATTAGGGAAGAAGGGGGATTAACGAAGAAAATAGTGTTTTGTAGACGAAGAACAATTTTTAGTGTCGACATTTTCTCAATTTCCAGGACCTTCAGGATGATTATATGAGGTTTCAGGACCCTTCAATAAGTGCAGCCAATAAAAACCCTAACCCTAACCCTAATATGGAGGGGGTATAAATAGGAAAATGAGTAGTAAATTTACTCATTTGTGCATTTTCAACTTTAGAAAATAGAGAGCTTTGGAGAGACCTGCTACCAAGATCTCACCCATTCCACATGATTCTTACCATATATTTAGAGTTAGGACCTTCTGATGACCAGAGGGCTTTGGGAACCTGGTAAGTACTTCTTGCCCACTTCGTCAATTTACCATTTTTGAGTAGATTTAGGGCTCCAAATGTGATTAAGTAGATGCAGTGAACATAACTCACCATAATTGCTATCGTGTTCACCGCATGTGGAGGTGGTTTGCCACATCCATAGGGTGCAAAACATGTGTAGAGTAGGATTTTGGTGGATGCAGTGCAGTGCAACTATGAAGTGCACCACATCCATGGTCAAGAATGGCGCAAATGCAAATGTGAACCGCATGTGTATGATAAAATGATGCATACAAAAATAAGAGACGCATGTGTTTAGGGGTTAACTGCAAATTCCCTGAGTGATGCATATGTTGAGGCATGTGATGAAAGTGTAATTGTGCAACACATATGAAAAAGTGTGACACATGTGTATTGTGAGACACGTGTTTAGCAGTGCGATACAATTTCTTGATTTAGGTTGTGCCTTGATTTAGGATGAAATTTGGTTTGTGAGTTAAGTCTAATGGGTTTGACTAGGGTTTTTAATTGACACAATGCTTTTTACTTGTGACCAGATGCTATATTTGCCCCAATTTACACTAGAGAGAGCTGACTGTCCACATTCAGGTTGCGAGAGTACTTGACTAATGTTGAGAAGCATTAGCTCATTCACCTAGGTTTATATTATGTGACATACATGCCCACCATCAGGGTGAATAGGGGACTTCTAACTGCACTTTCCAAGAGATAGCATTTTGAGATGAGCTCATTCCATTTCCTGACTGGAGAGGTGACAGTGACACTCGAGGATGTCTATCGAATCCTAACACTTCCTATTCATGGAGCACGAGTGACATATGATCTAGAGTGTGGGTACTAATCCATTAAGGACTAGTATGAGTATAAGGACATCATAGAGTTAGGTTTCAAGGAGTACGAGATTAGTTGGGAGTGACTGGAAGAGAGGTATGAGTGATGGGATTGCATATTGTGTACACTAATTGTTGACATCATCATTCCAGACCACTAAGGTCATGGGTTTCTAGTTAGGTGGAGTGAGGTGCTTGTGGGTATGATGGCTAGGGGTACAATTTATGGATAGGGGCTCTATTTTCTAGCCATGTTATACTTTCAGTTACATGAAATTGCCTACAGAGGGGCTCAATCGATTAGCCATGGAATGACACTATTGATGATATGGGCTTGGGAGCACATTGTTGTGTTTCATCCACTAGTGGGTAGATAGTTGGGGGATGGCATGCCTTATGTCTACTTGTATGGTGGGGTAGTTACATAGACTCATGTTGGAGATGTGGGATACTGGCATCATGCCATTGACCTATTTTCTAGTTTTGTATGGAGTCCCTACAAAGATTTCCAGCTGTGGGTGGATGAGGATGACCACTTATGATGGTGCCGAAAGCCTAGGTACTTGATTGGATGGACAATCCAATCATAGCATATCATAGAGATGTACTTTCTAGTGCAGGTGCAAAGACAACTTGGGGAGACTCAGGGTGTGATAATAGGGACTGTAGAGTATGCACGGTCATCATGTGAGTTACAACCATGGGGTCAGATGATACTAGTGGCAATAGCTGAGTAGGAGATAGACACATTATATCCTATGTAGTGGGGCTGGAGGGATAGATATACAAATGTAGGCACCATGCTCGATTATGATGCATGGTGGGAAACTCATAGGCCCGACCCAATGATAGATCTAGATTAGCTAGTTCCTATATAGAATTGGGGTAGGGGCCGACGAGGGGCTCGGGTCGAACCATCGCGTCGAAAAGTAATCGTCAGAACGTCGAAAAGCGTCGAGATCCGCTCAATAAATCAATAAAGAATTTCCGCTCAATCGAACCAATCGCGTCGAACAATCGATAAATCGTCTCAAAACCAAACTCCGTCGGCATCCGTCATCGAAAAAAAATCGTGAGGAGCATGGAGAGGGTTTAGAGGAGGTGCCGATCAAAGATGGGGATGGATCTATAGACCAGAGGCTAGCAGATCTATAGGTGAAACTAGATTCCATGAATTCCAAGATACAATCCTTGGAGATGGAGGTGGGAATGCTAAGGAAAAAGAGAGATGTAGCAGTTATTGGCCAACAATGGGTAGATCAACGATGCCTAGATTTCATGGCTAATCTTCGTGGGTCAATTGTAGACATGGATCAAGAGCTCTAGAGATTTGGCAGGGGTGAGTAGTATTATAGAGATATTTATGAGGCATTTGTACCACTTGAGTGGAGGGAGCTGAGCTTCATAAAGGTTAAGAGAGGTCCCAAAGTCGATCACACTCTAGATGGTCTCACAATAGTGGAAGTGTTTCTGGGCCGAGACGGTCTTCTCCTTATGACAAACCCACATTAGAGCATAGGTCATCAGGGTCTCCATGACGAGAGGATAGGTTGGATCGTCAACCATTACCATGACCATCACCTTCAAGGGATCAAGGTAGATTTGGCTAGAGAACATTTTGATATTGTATTGGGACAACTATATTTTTGATTGAGCCTACGAGCTCCATTTTTGGGAGAGATCTTGACTTTGTATTGTGACACTTTTTGAGATACACACACACACACACACATATATATATGTGATGTATGATTTTGGTGGTGAGTATATGATATGTGCTCCTATGTGATTATGAATTTATGATTTCATGTGACGGATTATAATGTGCTATAATTTTTATGCATTTTATATGATTATGTTATGATGCTATATACTAATGCACTATGGATGACTATGTATGTTCTATGCTTATCTATGATTCTTAGATGTTAGATGGATGCATTTAAATTTATTATGTTATGGACGTGTCATTATTTATGATGCAAATATTAATGCATTATGACTATGATGTGATGGTTATGAATGCCATGTATATGCCCTATGATGTATGCTTAATGGATTATGGATGCAAAGTGATATCATATGCTCATGATATGCAATGTCTATGAATATGCCATGTGATGTTTATCATGGGTTATGAATGTGATGTTATGTATGATTTACCTTCTATATGATGCAAATGCAATGCATATGCAATGTGATGTATGATAATGAATTATGATTATGAAATAATGTGGATGTAATGGTATACTAAAGATGATGCACCATGCAATGCATGATCACTTATGGATATGCATATGCAATACTTATGTTAGATGTTATGCAATGATATGTATTACATTCTAACGCTTTATGGATGCAAGATATCCTAATGATGAATGTCTATGTAAAATGCATGTCTGCTATATATGTTTTGTATTTCCTTATACAACATGTATGACCGAATGCATTGATAATGATGTATGCAGTTGTTTTTGTGTGTCATAGGATGCCATCAAGATGTAGGATAGAAGAAATGTTAGCATGGAGGACATGGATGCTAGCATTAAGTTAGTAGAGACAATGAAAGGTTAATATTTTTTTATGCTAGGCTTTTCATTTAATCATCGTTAGGCATTAAAATATGACAAATAGACAATAAAAACCATGGTAAGACATAGAAAAAGGTGTGCAAAGTTATCCACTTGCAAAGGAATGCCATGAGTCATAGTAAGAGCAAAGTTGCCCCAGTCTTTTTACCAAGAAAATCCATAGACAACAATCAAATAAAATTGAGTCATGAGACATCATCGCTCCTCTATGCTACATCCTCGAGGTAGCTAGTAACATGAACCAAAAGACAAATAAAAAAGATAAGAAAAATTAGACCAAAAAAATCAACAACCATTTAGATCATTTTCCATCAATTATTTGTTGATGTTTTATTGAATAATTGATTGACAGGTTGATTGTTTGACAATGTCTGGTTTTAGGAGAAGAACCATGTCATATAAGATGTTGAGTTTGGTTTCAATCATGTAACCACCTATATAAGGAAAATGACAAAGTTTGATAAATGACAATGTCTAGTTTTAGGAAGGACACATCTTGTAAAGACAAGTGATTGAATGATTTAATGTTTGTGGTTGATTTGATGTTTGATTGAGTTGGAAATTGATTGATTTGGTTTGATGGCCTGTTGGATAGTTTGTCTTGTTGATTCATGATTTGTGTTTCAGGTTTTGATGACTGTTTGTGTCTGATTACAATGTTTGACTTATTATGGATGAATAGCGACTAACTTAAAAACACTAAAGGATTGACCTAGGGCCTCAGGGGCTCATTGACTGATGGCCTTTCCTATGTAACAATGTGTAGAGACCTCATAGTTTGACAGGACTTGACTTTGTTTTATTGATTATGGACTATCTAATGACTGATTTTATTCGACAAACCCTAAAGGACTGACCTAGTACCTTAGGGGCTCATCGATTGATGACCTTGCCTATGTTATACACATAAAAGGCAATGTAATTCGATTGGAATTTGATTGACTATGACTAGCTTTGATTCTATTTTTTGAGATTTTTGAAGATTATTTGGATGTTTTTGGGTTTTGACATGTTTTTATTTTTTTTGGCTTTTTGAGATGTTTTCATTTTTTTTGTATTTTTGGGAATATTTGATTTTTTCTGGATTTTTGATATAATGACCTCTCATATCAAGTGTAGGATCCATTGAAGACATTGGTTAAGTATTTTCCCCTAGTCGAGTATAGGACCAATTTATTAGGGATGAAAGTGAGTAAGCCTAATTGCAGGTAGGTATAGAAGGTGAAAAGACACATAATGTCAATCATTCCAAGCCATGCAAAGGACAACAGAGTGTTATTATGGATGATGTGAAAAGGGTGAAGAAGAATTTATTACGAGCGAAGGGTGACAAACTAGATAGAATGATGGTATATGATGGAGCAAAGATTGACTACACATGACTCCTATTTTCTAGGTTTCACCATGGTACCCATCCAAAGCACCACCGAAGTGGTTTTCACTATTGGACAAATTATTTCTCTTTACTATTTTCTTTATTTTTTTTTTGAGTTTTTTTATGTCACCAAGATGCATGTTTTCTAGGTTTTAATCAGGGTGATGGTTTTTTTTTTTTTTATTTTCTAGGTTTTGACATGGATCTCTAAAGCTAGGTGTAAAATTTGTGCAAGTGCAAGCTGTTGATAAGATCTAATAATGGTTCTCCTTCAGGAGTTGAAAGCTAATAAGCTCTTGATCTGTAGACTATTGTGATGATATATAAACCAAACCAATTTGATTTAAACTTTCCTATCTTCTCTCATTCTGCTTGATTCTTGGGATTTTCCATTAAAAGTAACCAATGTTAAAGTGTTAGACCAGAAATTTCTTTTTGTAGTTGCGTCGAAGATAGTTTTGATAAGCTTGTAAATGGACCAATGCATTTTTTCTCCATTCATCTAACAGTTCCAACTCATGTAGTCTGGATACACGATATTCTTCATCATCAACAAGCCCTTTCATGGATACCCTTAGGGAAGGCAACTTAACCTCAATAGGTAAGATGGATTCATAACCAAAGACTAGTGAATATGGTGTGGCTTCTGTGGGAGTGTGGATACTGGTACGGTAATCCCATAAGGCAGGGTTAAGTTGAAGGTGCCAATCATGACCAACATCATTGATAGTCTTTTTGAGGATTTTAATGATGATTTTGTTAGATGCTTCATCTTGGCCATTACCTTGTGGGTAATATGGGTTGGAGAAGTGATGTTGGATATGGAATTTTTTGTAGAGTTGGTGAACATATTAGTTCTTAAAAGGATGACTATTGTCAGTGATAATGGACTATGGGACACCATACTGACAAATGATGTAATTAAGGATGAATTTTGATATTTTTTTGCTAGTAATGTATGTCATGGGAATAGCTTCGATCCATTTGGTGAAGTACTCGATCACTGTGATAATAAAATTATGACCATTGGATGAGGTGAGATGGATTTTACCTATGAGGTCAAGTCCCCATTGGGCGAAGGGCCAAGGTGATGTGATTGGTTGCTATTCCAGGTCTCCATGAATATGACATTATCAAAATTTCTTAACAAAATTATATGAATCATGCTCCATCATGGGCTAGTAGTATCTTGTACACATGATCTTCTTGGCTAGAGTCAGACCACTAGAGTGGGCTCCACATATACCTTCATGTACTTCTCACAAGGTCATTTGTGCTTCATGGGTATTGAGACATCGTAGGAGGGTGTTGTCTAGGCTTCAACGATAAAGTATCACTGATGATAACATATCTAGAGGCTTTGCAAATGAAGGTCTTACATTGATTGGTGGATAGGTTAGGAGGAATGATGTGGTCATGCAAGTAGTCATAAATGTCTTGGTACCAAGGGGAGTTAGGAACAAAAAGTTCACATACCATCTCAAACTTAGGAATATTGAAGGTGGGGATTAGTAGCTATTCTACCAAGAACTCATATTGTGACACATTATTTGGGATATCCAAGAGATTCCATAGCGTTTGCTACCTTGTTTTGAATGTGAGGAATGCACCAAAAGATGATGCTATCAAAGTATTGTTTGAAACTATCAACATTTGCTTATAGGGAGTGAGCTTTTCATCCTTTGTGTCACAGTCATCATTAACCTATCATATTACCAATTTTGAGTCACCGTATACTTGAATGATTTTGATTTTCCATTTGATGGCCATGTGAAGTCCTATGAGAAGAGCCTCATACTCCACTATGTTGTTGGTACAAGAGAAAGTTATTTTGAATGACTTAGGTATGGTATCACCTTGAGGGGTAACAAACAATATGCCTGCTCTTGAACCATGACTTGTGTGAGATCCGTCAAAGTATAATTTCCATGTTGTTGAGGTTTCCAAGGTGAATATAGAATAGTCGATAAAATTTGAAACCAATGGATGATCTAATTTTGTAGGTTCCTCTGCAATTTGGTCGACTATGACTTATCCTTTTATGGATTTTCATTCAATATACTGAATGCTATATTCACTTAGTATCATGACCCATTTAGCTAACCAACCTGTCAAGGATGCTTTGCTAAGAGGATATTTCAATGGATCTATTTTGGCCATGAGTTTGTCTTATGATTCAACATGTAGTGCCTAATTCTTTGAGTAGCAAAAACTACCACAAGGCAGGAAAGTTTGATAGGACTATAGTTGAGTTCATATCCCAACAGGGTATAGATGATATAATAGATTTCTCTTTATCTTCCTTCATCATCATTTTGTGCAAGTAGTTCCACCAATGTTGATGTTGTTGCCGACATGTAGAGTATAAGATGTCTTCCATGTCAATATGAAACATTGGGATTGGTGGTGTTAACAAGTAATCCTTAATCTATTGAAAATATTTTCAACACTTGTCTATCCACATGAATGGTAATCCTTTTCTCAACAAGTGTTGGAATGGTTGAAATTTTTCTACTAGTTGTGTGATTAACCTTCAGATAGATTGGATTCTTCCTTGTAATGTTTGTAGCTAACTTATGTTTGTGGGTGGTGGCATGTCTATAATAGCTTTGACTTTGGTAGGGTCAACCTCAATGCCTCTTCTGGAAATAATGTAGCCTAGGAGCTTTCTCAATGTTACCCCAAATACACATTTCTTTGGATTCAATCACACCTTATCCTCTTCTAGTCTCTTGATTTTTTTTTTCAACACTCGCAGATGATCGCCTCTTGTCAATAATTTGGACAATAATTCATCCACATAATCTTCCATAAGAGTGTGCATGAGGTTGGGGTGAAATAACAATACTGTGTTTCACTTTTTTCCCAAGATGGACATTTACATCAATATTTTTAACTGAATCTTCATCTTCTAAGACCTATAGCAGCTAAACCATAAAGAATTTGAAGATGACTTGAACTAGTGATTTGTGGAATTTGTGTGTAGATTCTAAATATAATTTTTTTTCAAATTTTTTGAAATAAATGATGAATCTTTCAACATATCCTTTAATAACTGGTTTTAGACAGAAAACAACATTTTCAGAAAGTAACGTTTGTGTCGTACAACATAATTTTTTTTCTATAAAGGATTAAATTCTACTTTTTGGAATATAGATTCTCAACATCAATATATAGGGAAATGATATTTTTTCATAATTTTTTGTTACATATTTCTTTTTAAATTAGTTTTTGAAGTCACTGTAACTATAATTTGGACATACATGTGTGTTGTACAACCTAACGTTTTGTGTATATATCGAAATCCAATTTTTATTTTTTGGGTGAAACAAGGAAATCATTATCTAGGGAATGAATATTTTTTGAATTTTTTTAATAATGGTTTACTATTTTTCCACCTCTGCACAACAAAGAGCTTGATGTTTAGAGAAAATCCTATGTTTAGTAAAAATTGAAAATTAAATAGCTGATAAAATGAAAATATATCAAACCTATACTTGTTGGAAAACTAGTTTCAAGGGCTACAATCTTGAAAAATATAATTTTTAAATGATATTATTTAATCCCTCAAAAGGTAAAGAAAAAGTGGTTTTTTTCAGCATTTTGATAGCTGTGAAGGAGACTCCATTATGGGTATGATTTAATACTATAGGGGTTCTATCCAAGGGGGTTTGATCTAAGGGGGTCTTATCTATCCCTCTTCAATTAAAACCCTTTATATGGAGCCTCTCAAGACTTAAATCATTATTTTTTCTAAAAACAGTGATTTCAAGCAAAAATTAGCACATCCCAAAAGTGAGACACGGTATTGTGGTAGCACCCGTCCTGAAAGATCGTGGTCATGGAACATTGATATGTAGCCCCAATATTTTTCAATCCAAAATGAATGAAGTTCCAATAGTATTTTCCCCACGTGCATGTGAAGGTTGTCTTGTGCTGGTCTTTAGGAGCTATCTTTATTGGATTGTATCCTGAGAAACCATCCATGAGGGATAACATCTTGTAGCCTACTGTTAAGTCCATGATGATGTCAATGTTTGGTAGAGGAAAGTCATATTTTGGACATGCCTTATTCAAATCTCAAAATTTAGTACATATGTAGATTCCTCCTATTGGTATTGTCATGGGTACTAAATTAGAAATCCACTCGACATAATTGATAGGTTGAATGAAGCAGGTAATCGATTGATGTAATAGGATTCCTCCTATCGGTTGATGTAGGCAATCCACTAATGTAATAGGATGTCTTCATATGATACTCACCACACCCCTTGTGTTGGACCTATATTTTTGGATGTGGGCTTCATTCGACCTATCAATTATGTCAAGTGGATTTCTAATTTAGTACCTATGACAAAACCAATAGGAGGAATCCACATATGTACTAAATTTTGAGATTTGAACACATGTCCAAAATATGACTTTCCTCTACCAAACATTAACATCATTTTGGACTTGATAGTAGGCTACGGGATGCTATCCCTTATGGATGGTTTCTTAGGATACAATCCAATCAAGATAGCTCTTGAAGACCAACAAAAGACAACCTTCACATACCCGTGGGGAACATACTATTGGAATGTCATGCCTTTTGGATTGAAAAATATTGGGGCTACATATCAATGTGCCATGACCATGATCTTTCATGACCTCATGCACATTCTTATGGGAGATTATGTGGATGAATTATTGGCCAAATCATTGACAAGAGGTGATCATCTGTGAGAGTTAAAAAATTTCAAGAGACTAGAAGAGTATAAGGTATTTTTCCTAAGTTTCTGCTTGATTAGTTTAACATCTAGAAACAATGGAAAATGATGTAAATCCAACTCAAGATCTAGACTAGGTATATCAACATAATACCAAGTAAAGTTGATTTGTCATTCTATGAAGAAGTCATGAAACTCAGGTTGTTCTATTTCTACCAATGATGCTACAAAGTGGACTATCTTAGGATTTTCATCCATGCCTGTATTGATTTACATGGTCTTTTCCATTAATATGGAAAATTTATCTTGGTTTATGGGAAGTAAGTCCAACCCTCCATCCTTGGGTTCCTTGGAGAGGTTTTCACCCTTGGATGTGTCCTTTATTTTTACTTTTTCATGGTCTAGAGGTGCCTTTTGGTTTTCACCAAGAGACCTTTCTTTTTTTGTTTTTTCAATTTCACTTTTGTGACTAGAGGGGTGGATAGATTCCCCAAAATAGGTTGTGTTATCCAAGTCTATAGTAAAACAAGATTTATGATCTTTACTAGGAATTCCTTCATGTAATCCCATTAACTTGGAAATTGCTTCATCATTTTCAAATACATCTAGGATGGGTGGTCCTTGTTGGTCCCAATCTACTAGTTATGGGTATACTAAGGGAATGCCATCATCGGTATTGTCAAGGTTTAATGAGTGGGTGGATAGGTTAAAGGTGGACATGTTTCCAGGATTCCAGAAGGAATCAATCCAAGTATTTCCTTTTATTGTGGTATGAGATAGGTCAAGTTCCTAGAACATTTTAGCTATATCATAGTCACTGGATCTGTCAGAGTCCCACTTCCATTCATTGAAGTCGGTCTTGATATGGTAGTCTTTGGATGTATCAGATGTCTCGATATACTTTGAAGCAATCACTTCCTCACTCAAAATCACCTTAGTACTAGGAGTGCCTATATTTATTGGTTTGAACCCTAGCCCCAAGTTCTTTGGATGCTTAGCTAGTAGCAAAGGTTTTGTCATCCCATTTTTGTTTAAGCCAAGCCTACTATGTCCATTGTAACCTTTTCTCTTCATGATTTAAAAGCCTCTTCCATACTATTCAATTGGGGTTTGTGTGGGTTTGATGTCTTCTTCATCTTTGTAAAACCATTTTGAGACATCTTCTTTGTTGATAGCTTCCTTTCTTAGTTCTCCCCATTTCATGAAGGTTGTTGTGGGAGATTTTCAATAATGAGCTTAGGTTCCGTTTTGACTATTGACGGTTTACCATAGGTCTTAGGTGATGCAGGTAGTTGAATGATGAAATATGATGTCTTCATATGATACTCACCACACCCCTTGTCTTGGACCTAGATATTTGGATTGAAAGACAAAGTTTTGGAGGTGGATGCTTTGTTTAATGTGAATGGGTTGACGTAATGAGATGAAGTGGATGTTGAAGCTTCCCGATTTATTAACACTTGTTGCTCAGGATTTCCTCTTAGATTACTACAATACTAAAGCAGGCTAGGATCACCAATGATTATGATCTTAGTTCCATTGTAAAGAGACTTTCGGCATTGATGGTAGGTAGATGGTACAACCTTCATAGCATGAATCCATGGTCAACCAAGGAGAAGATTATAAGGGACATCCAAATCCAATCCTTAGAATGTGGTATCCAATATTACAGGCCCAATTATGATTTGTAATGTTATGACACCCTTGGAAGAACACTCTTGATCATCATAGGATTTTATGATAATGCTCTTTTTTGTATCCACACAAGCTTTAGAGAAGCCCAATTTCATAACCAATTTAAGAGTACAAATATTTAATACTACTCCACTATCTACCAAGACTCATTTGATTTTATGCTTATTAAAATAGACTTCTAAGTGCAAGGGATCATTATGATTGGAATTTTGAGATGAATAATATTGGTATGAAAAAGTGACATGGTGAGTGTTGGCTAAGTAGCCCACCATTTCCTAGAATTGATTGACATCAAGGTCAATTGGTATGGATGTGTCTTGTAGTGCTTTGTTGAGAACAGATTTGTGCTTGGGGGATATACAAAGTAACTCAAGGATGGATATTTGAGTAGGAATTTTCCCCAAGTGGTTTAAGAGGTTATATTGGGACTATTGTTGTATTTTAGGGGGAGCACCTTGTAGGGTCACCTTGGTTTGTCATGTGTTTAGTGTACATTTTGGTGGCATCTTAATTGTAATGGTATTGGCATGGTCATTTGAGGCTCAAATATGATGTGTAGTATAGTCATGCACAACATGGGTATAATTGGCTTTGTTATTGGTCTTTGCACCCAAATTGGAGGCCTTATTTGTCCCATGGTCTTGCAAAGGATTATTAAAAATGGTATGATCATTATTGGAGGTTTGTTGTTAACTATCAAATTCTATGACACCATTTTCAATTAGGTCTTGAATTATGTTCTTGATTTGTCTGCATGATGAAGTTTTTTGTCCCTTAATATGGTGATAATTGAAAGTGGCACTGTCATCCCACCACAAAGGTTTGAATTTCCTTAGATCATAAGGTTTTTCCTCAAGAAGTTGTATGAATTTGGACTGAAAAAGTTGTTTTAGGATAGATTAAATTGGTTCCCTTAAAGGAGTGTACTTGAATCTTGTTGGAAAGTTCCTATGAGGTCTTTATTCTTGGTTATTTTGAAGGGAGTTTTCTATTTTATTAGGGGCATGTGGTGGGTTGTTTGATGTATTGGGTCCTTTAAGCTTGATTGTAGGACCAATGTGTATATCCTTTGTGTTGACAACTCTCTCATTTGTGACATTCTTATTGTGGGCCTAATATTTAATTTTTTCATTAGAGGTATCTTGGGAATTTTGATTTTTGTTAAATTTTTTAAGTTCCCCTTTTGCAATGAGGGCCTTTTGAAGTATGGTTCCTTTTTACACTAGGTCAGCAAATTTTGTGCAACAATTGGCTTGCAATTGAAATTTTAGGTCCTTGATCAAGTTTTCCATGAACATGACAATATTTTGATTCTCAAGAATGTCGACAGGACATCGACTACCCAAACTCCTCCATCTTTGGAAGAACGTTATGAATGACTCCATTCTTATTGTTTTTATTACATAATGTGGCTATGGTGCTATCATTTTCAATTTTATAAGCAAAGTGAGTGATAACTTTTTTGACTAGTTCATCCCATGTTCTTATATCAAAAGGTAGATGGGAAAACCATTCAAGAGCTTGTCCTGCGAGACTCCTAGGAAACAATCTCATGAGATATGTATGTTCAGATTTGATGTCTATTAAATCCATGTGGAACTCTCTTACATTCTTAATGGGATTACCCTTTCCTCTATACTTGGGAAAATTTGGCATGACATAGTTGTGAGGAAATGGAGGCATGTTTATGCTTTTGTCAAATGGGTATGGACATAACTCTTGTGTTGAATAAATATTCTTGGTTGATATTTGTATGTTGTCCACTTTTTTTTGCAATGCAAGCATTTGGTTTGCTAAGATATCAACTTGAGTAAGGGATGTGTCCATTACATTGTTGGCTGCATTACGATATGGTCCCATGTTTTCATTTTGCAATCCAATATGTTGGGTGGATGAATTTGTGTTGATGCCAAATGTATGTGGTATATTTTGGTTTGGAATGTTATGGGTGAAAGTAGGAATTTGACTTTGGACATGTAGAATTTGAGTTTGGATATGTGAGGTGAAAGTTGGAATTTGAGGAATGTGTGTAGTGTTCATATTGAATTATGTTTGAAATGGGATTGAACTAGTTTGACCATGTGTGTTTTGGTTACCATGTTGTTGGAAAGGCCCTTGTGTGTTGCTTTGTAGGGTAATTCTTGTGGTAGGACCTTGTTACAATGTGTTGGTGTTCAAACTAGTGTTTGGTTGTGGCTTGGGTCCACATATATGAACCTTTCAGATTTTTTTTTCTACCCATTGAAAAGGGGTTGAATGATGATGCACCCATGGAATTATATGATGATGATCCAAATGGATTAAATGTAGTGCCAAAGGGTTGTGTCATGGCTTATGAATTTTGTGTCCCAAATAGAGGTGTGACATTGGTTGTTGTGGTATTGTGTTTTGTTCCTCCTAATGGCATGGTAGCATTTATTTGTGGGATAGTGTGTTTAGGAGTAGAAGCATCATGTCCTTGGATTTTTGTAGTTTCATTGATAGGTGTTGCTTGAAGTGTGTTAACATCAAATCCATGGGGAAGTTTAGCTCCACTCTACAATAATTTTGCAAGAAAGCATTGTGGATCTTGTGCCACTATTTCATCCACAAATCGTGCTACCTCGGGATCTTGGGTTGCTGCCTCAACCTCTTCCTTAGTTATAGGTCTTTGTTTATCTTTGATCATGAATTTTTCAAAAGGATTGTGAAATGATGTGTTGGTGTTTTTTAATGAAACCAACTTGATCTCAATAATTATCTATGAATTTTCCAAATTCAATGATTGATAATTGTGAGGATTGGCCAACAAATAGGTGAAATCTTGATAGGATTTCCCTCTGCACTTTGGGCTTTGCAAGACCTAGGAGGGTGATCCCTACAATGTATATTATTATACTCTTGTGTCAATTACCAAATACATTGTCAATAGTAGATACATTCTCATATAATTGAAAATTATATGAAATCCTTCAAGAATCTAGAAAATTCTTTAACAAATACTCACCTAAAGCAGAGAATGGATGACCTCACATGAAGCTTTAAAACAATTTAAGGTGAATGAATAATATTCTTTATGAATTTTTTCTTTGAAAGGCAGGCCTGACTCAATTATTTCAAAATTAACCAAAGCAATAGAGCAATTCCTTATCCATTGGGTAATGGATTCAAATTTGAAACAAACGATAATATAACAATACCCAAATTTAGCATCCTAGACTATTGTAATACTACATTGTAGCTAAACAACTCAAACATTCCAAAGAAGAAACTACTTATCACATGAACTCCTGACCTTATCAGAGCAATTTAATTAATTCCTTGAGTTAATACAAAGATAAAATTATACACTCAATTAAAACACAATTGAAGACCAATCAAAATATCCTTGATCATTTTATTGATAATTCATATGACAAAATACATAAGGAGAGTATTTGGTTCAAAATATGCATATTCTCATTCAAATGCTAGTACTATTATAAAACATTATGCCTATCACAAAACTCAAATCCAAACCTAAAAATAAACTCTAATTCTATTTCTTTGTGCTTGTATTACACAATTTCTTACATGAGATCAAAAGCTCTATCAACCAAAGACACATACAATTGGCCTTGAATTCCCTTTTATAAGCATAAGGGGGAAAACAAGCTTTAGGAAAAATTGTACATTTTGTCACATTTACATTTGACATTCATTTCAATTTAATTTCAAGTGTCCCAAAAGTACTTATAATTGCATTTTGAAGAGGGGAAAAATCCATATGAGATAAAATCCCCTTTGCATCTTGTTGAAGAAGATAGTTACCACCCTCCAAAGGGCATCTTTCATCATTGCAGCAACACCAACCACAAGCAAAACATCATTTCCATGTGCATTTCAAAATGTTGGACAAAACATAAAAGCAATAGAAAGAAGAGACTCCACATCTGTGTTAGCATACATGTCATCACTTGACCGAGAGGATATAATTTTTGCAATACTTCAACAAAGGCTTAATCTGTAAACTTTTTGAGCCATGTATTATATTCCTGCTCAGTGGACCATTGTGTATCCAATGATCTTTGTACTTTTGAGTCATGAAAATTTTATTTTGCATCCATTAGTATTTTGGATTCTTTTACAAAAGCATCCATACTCACCTCAATCTTAGTCATATCATCAATAGAAGCATTCAACATTGTATAGTCTCCTTAACCTTGGGGAGCATATTAGTTATTTCTTCCTTGTATTGAACTCTTTTCTTTCACCATCATCATTTAGAATACTTGGCATCCCACTTTCCTCCATATCTCTAAACATTTTCAATTTTCTCTGGAGCTGAACACCAATTTTTCTATGATATGCTAATATCTCTCCCAACAAGTCCGCTGCCTTCAATAAATTTTGGATGTTAGTTGGAGCTTCAGGATCATCCTTCATGTTTTGCATCATTTCCCTAAGAGCTCCAACTCTTTCACTCCATTTACTGTAGTCATTTTAAAAGGAATTTTGAACTTTATTGTACCTCTTGTGAGCTTTATGAATGCTCTTATATGCTTCACAAATAGTATCAGACTTATCTATTGTTGTTCTATTTTTGTACACATGCCCCACTAGAGGTAGGGACCCTCTTTCTTGTTTTTTCCTTTTGGTTTTTTCTTTAGGTTTCACCTTTTCTCCTTAAGGGATAGGTTCCTTGAAATTTTGGATTCACTTCACTTATGAGCTTTAATGCTTATATTTTCACTTTGGGTGTTTGCGTTTTGCAGCATTTTAAGCTTGCTTTATTGCTTGGAGTCTTTGGTTTCATTGAGTTTTTCATTTGGTATCAAACTTGGCTAAGTTTGGGAGAGTTTTGCTAAATCCACCTGGAGTTGAATTCCACAAAGCTTGGAAGTTTGCTAAATTTGTCCCTAGATGGATTCTTTGAGGTCCTTTGTTTTACTAGATCCATTTCTTCCTAGAATCTATGAAGTCTTCGTTATTCGCTAAATCCTTTGACAGGTAGATTCCCCAAGATTTTTTACTTCGCTAAATCCTTAGGTCTTTGGATTTCCCAAATCTGTGACTAGCTCGTTTTCCCGAACCTTAGTGAATGTCTTGTCAATTCATTTATGAGATTTTGTAGTTGAAGTACAGGGTCATTAATATAGATTTCTAGTGTGATTTATATGTTTTTCAACCTCATATCCATTTTTCATTTCAGGAATTGCATTTTGAAGAGCATTTGTGCATCTAAATGCTTCAAAGGTGTGGATTTGAGCATTCGGCGCTGGTGAATTTCATCATCTAATTGACTAGGGTTTTCTTGATTGCATTTTGTGCTTCATCACTCTTGGTCAAATTGTAAGGTAACATCTTTGGCCATTTATTTAAGATCTATGAGTGAGTATGATTAGGGTTTTTGATTGATTGTTTTTTTTAACTGTAATTTGAGGGGAATTTCATGTTTTGTGATCATATCAATTTGAATTATAGTTATATTTGGGTTACTATGATTTATCTTTTGGCAAATGATCATTGAGGCATGGATTTCATTATTTGCATTCTTTTTTTATTACTACTTTGTTGTCATTTTTCTTGCTTTTCATTTGAATTTGAGGTTGGTAAGTTGAAACTAGGGCATCAATGTATATCATCATGGGTTAGGGCTTTGAGATTTCAATCTTTTGTTGGTGCATTTTGATATGAATAGGATGAACTAGGGAATATTTGAAATGAAATGATTAATCTTCCTATGGTATTGAGGATTTGAATGTGATAATGCACCTATAAATAAACCCTAGAATATTCCATATTGATTGATATAAATGTGAGGATTAAATATTTTGGAATCTCGGTTTGGACTAGGGCTTTGATTTGGTTTAGAGTTTTATTTCAATTCATGATGTTATTATGGAACTTTGAATCAAATCTTAGCATGCAAGAATGATTCTTGTATAATCATACATTATGAGTTAGTTAATTCAATATTTGTTTGGTTTTCACTAAATCCTTTGATGCATGGAATACATGATGGTGTTTCCTTCGCTAAATCCACTCCTAGACGCAAACCTCGATACCTTATCCTTTGCATAATCCTTAGAACCATGGAAAACCTGAAGTTATATCTTTCATTGAACTCACTTTGTCAAGGATTCCCCAAGACCTTTAGTTTTCACAGAATCCATCCTCAAAAGGATTCCTTGAAGTTTTGAGATCCTCTTTCTTATGAGTGGTGCGAGGTGGTATGAATGGAAATAAACCACAATGGAATAAATTTGGGGCATTTGAAGTGTCTATGAAAAGACGTAGCATATTTTACCTCCCTTCGCAGAATCCACGTGAAAAATAAAAGCCTGAGAGACATTTCCTCATGAAATCCTCCATGCCCCGGATTCCCCAAAATCTGCTAAGGCCCAAAATTCCCGAACTTACAGAATACCTGATGTGCATTTAAGGTTGATCTTGGGAGGTATGTAAGGTGATTTCCATGATTTCAAAGATGTCTTGGGATTGTAAGTTTGACTAAGTATTGTTCTTCATGGAATCCACTTACTTATGGAATACTCGAGGATTCTTTCTTCGCGGAACCCATGAGGGGTTGGATTCCCCAAAATTCTTTGAAGGTCAAGATCTGTGAAGTAGAAAAATATCCAAAGTATGCTTAAGACTTGATTGTAAGGGTTTGCAACTTGGTTTCAATTATTTTGATGATGAATTAGAAATGATTATATATTGCATATATGCTTTGATGATGAATTTAATGATACAATTGTGTTATAGTGAGTAGCTGTTCTTGGAATTGTAGTAATTATGGTCTTTTCTATCCAAATGTAGGTAGAATCTACCAAGACAAAGGGTTATGAGTCAAAATATACTGAACCAGTTACAAAGGATCCTACAACTAGAACTAAAAGGATGAAGTACGACTTCAAGGTTACAAGACCAAAATATAAGATCATTTCAACTTGGGAAAAAGTTGGAGATACCAATACGGGTCATGTGGATTATGAGGATTTCAAAAAAGAATGAATGTAATGCACCTACTCCTCTAGCCAAGATATTAGTACATACAACATTGGCACAAGCTATTGGGTTTCCACCCTTAGTGTGTTGTCCTGCGCTGATTATAGAATGTGTAAATCATGATGATTCAGACAAGAGGGTGATTGTTGGTTCTCAATGTAGGGTAATGGAAAATCTGACTGAAGAGTCTATAGCTGAGGCCTTCAATATTGGTTCACATCAAAAGTGGGTGAAGGTGAATTTATAGATAGCAAAACAATTCTATGATTCTAATCTAGCTAAGGCATTATAAATTATGAATAGTTCTTGGATTGAAAAACCCACGTCTCACTATTCTAAGTTGCCAAAACAACTACATAGAAGTGATTTAAAAATGGAATACAATGATATGATCACTCTCCTTAGCAAAGTGTTAGGATTGGAGAAGGATTTTATCTTTGAAGAATGGATTTTTTATGTGATATCACAAATCAAGAAAGGAATTCATTATCACTCGGCAGGAACTATCAACAACTACTTAGATTTACAGTTGAGGAGGGTGCAAAACACTAAGAAATTCACCATGACTTCATATGTTGTGTATATGCTTTCCAAGAATTTCAAGTATAAGGGTTTGAGCTACAAAGGAACAATAGGCCAAGATAGAGTTTATGATGTATACGCTTAGCTACATTTGAATACTTTGAATTACAGGAGGATCGATGATGCCTTCACCATGTACATAATGAGGACTCTACAAAATGCACTCCATGTGAGGATCTCAATAAAAGCAATAGATTTGATAAAGAAATATGGCTTCTAGTTCATTCAATTCCAAAAGTTCACCTATATCAGGGTTCATGGATCTCCAAAGGTTCCTTACAGGGTCCCCAAGTATCCTACAAACAAAATCATATTGCTGGAATTGACAAGGCAACTAGCTAGATTTGATGCTATTCTAAAGGATATGCACAAAATAGGGGTTGGTGTAGATTTCCCCTTGAGGATTGGTGCTTTGGAGGTTTATCATTCTATTCAAAGTACACATCATTATGAGATAGATATGGCCCACTTACACTTGTACTCTCATTCAAATAGAGGCAATTTTGATTCCTATGGAGTGGCACAAAAAATGGGGGTAATATGGAATATAGACATAAAGATCATATTGAAGATTACTGGGAAACTTGTAGAGATGAATTTGAGGTGATAAAGAGAAGATATTCAAGGATTTCTTTGAAATTGATAAGATTTCATAGAGTGGAAAATGTGCCAGATCAAGGTGAGGATGAAGAAGATCCTATTTAGTATCATGGTTATATGCAATTTCAAAATAAACCGTTCCCCACAATAAATTGGGCAAAGGATGAAGTGGTGGACTTAGATCAAATCATTGCTCCATTGTTAAGATATTCCAAGCATTGGGTCAAGCATAATGTTTTGGAAATGGAGGCAACAGGGACTCAGTTTACTTATGATTTACTAGGAGATTTAGAATCTCATTCAGAAGAAGAAGATATTGAGAACATCCAATATGACACTACAGTTCCTCATGAGAAGGAGGGTTCAGAAGAAGTGCCACTTATAATTGAAAGAAAAAATAGGAGTCAAACTAAATAAAAGGAGCCTAAAAGACAACCAGTTTCTAAGAGAAGAAGACCAACAAAGGAGGTGACTGAAGAAGCTGAACCATCCAAGAAAATAAATCGTATTAAAGAAGGAGATCAAGTATCAAAGTAAAAGAATACCAAGGTTAGTGAAGAAGGTACAACTAAAGCCAAGGTAATTGATGTAGAGAGCTCTAGGGAAAGGAACCAAGTGTATGTAAGAAAGAATTCCCCAAAGCATAAAGTTCCTCCTTCCATTGTGAAGAATGTTGAAAAGATGGTGAATGAGCTTGGGGAAAAGGTTAAGGAACCATTAGTTGATGAAGTTGAGAATACCGAATAGGTAGTTACAGGAAATAATAATCCTCCTCAATCTACTCCCCAAAATATACAATCTGATAAAGAAGAGGGAGAGGTTGCAAATGATGAAGGTAACACTTCAAAGGAGCCTGAGCAACAACAACAACAATAAGAGGTAGAAACTCCAAAGAGTGGAGCACTTAATGGCCTTGAAAAATAGCTACAACAAAAGGCCCCTAAAGTGCAAAGTGATAAGGAAGAAGAGAGGAAGCCAAAGAAAAGACAAGAGATGCCTTCCCAATCTCTTGAGAAGGAGGAAGTACATGTATCTGAGGATGAAAACAAAGGAGAAGAATAAAAAAATCAAGATGATACTAGTAAAGATCTAGAAAATGTTGAAGCCAATTAGCCTAAAGGTCAGGAAGAGAAAAATGTTTCCCATGATGATACAGATGTAGAACAACCAACTACTCTAGATTGGTTGAAGAAATGCCTAAAGCCCAAACCAATTATTGTAGAAGAAGAGACTCTAGATTGGAGTATTTTTTTGGAAAACTTGGGCAAAACAAAAGAAAGAAAGAAAGCCAGGGTTGTTTCAAGGATGACAAGGGATAAGTCTAACAATAGAGTGCTTCACATTACTACACCAATGAATGATAAGCATAAGGATGAGGTTAGTCTATCTAACTATAAGATTGGAATAATTAATCTATGTCCATCTATGAAGGCACAAGAAAGGAAGACCTTGGGGAATTTGTGTAGGTAATTTTGAGGAGATTGGATAATGAAACCTAGGCTAAGGAAAAGCTGCAACAATAGATGAGAGAACTAAAAAAGTACATTCAACATTTAGTGAAGCCTTTACAAACACAAACTAGTGAAAGTGTCTCATTTTCAGAGGGTTTGTTATCAAAAGATGTCATAAATGAAATAGAGAGGATGAGAACCTCTCTATAGGTTACTCAACAATGGATTAGCAATGTCTGTCAAAAGGGAGATTACATGATTGAGAAGGTGTTGCACACCCATGAAAAGGCATCATCCTTTCTGGAAAAGATTAATTAACTTACATCAGAATGTGAGGTAACTGATGATACTACTATGCCTACATTAAAGAAAATAATGGAAGTTCAAGGAGAATTGTTGATAAAAGAGAACATTTTCATAGCTGAGAATTTGAATAAACTAGTTGAATGGATGGAGGCATGTGGTTTTAAAAGGGAACTCATGATGAAAGCTCTAAAGAAAGTTTCAAAGATCCTGAATAAAGTAAAAGAGATTTTAGATAGTTGCATTTCATTTTTGGAGATTTTCATAGGGAGGAAGAAGTTCAGTAAGAAGAATTTGAAGGTTGATCAATTACAAAAATGGTGGCATGAAGTTTATTCTCCAACTGAAGATGGGCCAGTAACATTTGATCAACTAGAGGATGCAACTATCTATATTTCAAATTTGGATAAATATCAATTGTTGCAAGGTGATTGGGAGAAAACCTTAGATAAATATGTGGAAGAGATAAAATAAATTGAGTTAAGGTTAAATTTTATTAAAATTCTTGACTAGGCCAACCTTGATAATGTGCTTTCAAAATTCAAGAACTTTCCAGAAGTGAAGAAAAGGATAAGGATGACAACTTAGCTTGACTACATTGAATAATGTGCATACTACATCAAGCTAGTTGGAGTTACAAGTCGGTTGTGCCTAATCTTTGTGCCAAAGGCCTTTTATTCAATTTAGGCCAACCTTTGTGGTGTTGTATTGTAAAATTAAATTTGGCAATTAAAATTGCCAAGGCTGACCTATTTTAGCTGACCTAATTATAAACCTAATTTAATTTCTTCCTTAGGTCGACATGTTAATGATGCTCTAGATATTGAGGCTCTCCCCTCATTTGTAAAGGTTTTTGTTAGACATGAGATACTAGAATTGTTGCAAACTTTTGGTGAAGTGAATACAATTGAAGACATTGTATTTTGGTGCTATTCTTTGTGTTGTTTCATCTATGCATGGTTCATATGTTTAAAATTTGTTTTAAGTTATTTTGAGTAAGTGATTTTAAGATTAGACTTAGAGCTAGTTGTAGTTCATTCATGTTTATGATAAAGTGTTTAAGGTTTTGAGGAATCTTTGGTCCATAGTTTTAGCAATTTGTTGATTGTAAATTGTTGTGCAAAGTTAGCCTGTGTTGGTATGTGGCGACTAATCATGCTATATTGTATAGCCCATGGTATATTGTACATCCTAGCATGTATCCTTGTTGGGGTCTGGGGCTGGGTCGGGCCCCAGGTGGGGGTTCGGGGGCGGTAGGCCCCGAGAAAAATTTTCCTCCTATTTTTTTGCGTCATCACCGAAAAAGGGAAAAAATCAATGAAAAAGGAAAAATCCTATTTTGTAGAACCCAAAATATGGAAGCTTCTAAGCTTGATAAAAAGGGGTTCAGATGGGTGTTACAGGATGATGAAAAATGCGATTATTTGCAAGATTGTAATAGGTTTTCTTTCACTGGATAATAAAATCATTGGATGGTTGCGGTTTGGTGGATGTAACCTGGATTGGGTGAACCACCTTAAATTCTCTGTGTTATAATTTATTCTGTGTTTTAGTTTCTCTGTTTATTAATTAAATCTGCATTTAATTGTTAGATATCTACCTTTCTAACCCTAACAGCCTGGGCATACTCTTTTTTGCACTCAAGTTCAATTGTGGATGTTTATGCATTTCATGTCATATTGGATGAATGTTTGAATGTTTACAATTTGAAAATATTTAATACCTTTGGAGATTGCATTTTTTCTGTGACATTGCAGATTTAATCTTGGTTAAGCATTGGTCCAACTTGAATGCTCTGTTATTTTCATGATTGATCTTAGGTGTTAGTTTAGAATCAATCTAAAACCTTAATCTTTTGATCTTTCTTTGAATTTTGGTTAGTTTTAGGATCAAATCATCACCACATTGCTACATTTGATGATAAGTTTGAAGATTCCAACATTGTTGAGTTGTAAGGCTCCTTGTGATTACCAGCAAATCACATTTTCACTAAGTTGTTTGTGCATTGTCAAGACCTGACATTAGAGACCTTGGAGTTGTTTCTTGAGGTTTGCTGATAGAAATTCACCTTTTAAGAGGGATAGTATACTTGTATTTTGTCTGTATTTTTGCAATTCTAAAAACACCATCAACATGTATCAACTTAGAAACCATATGATTCAAAATACTGTCAAAAATATCATTAGCCACTTTTGCAATTTCTTCTTTAGCTTTCTTAACATTGTCTTTCTCAACTCTCAACTCTCCTTTTAGCTGATTGATCCTTAATGATAAAGTACCCTTGTCCTATGATGATAAATTTGAGGAAGAAGGTGAAGAAAATTCCTTCACTGATGGACTTGGTTGTGTAGTAGCCTTCATCTTGTTATATTCATCTAGGAGAGTTTTGTAGTTGTTCAAAAATTTATCATATTTCTTCTATTAAATTTGTGCAGTATATGCACTCAACATGGCAGCATTCACAATCAATTTTGCATCCTATATGGGAGTAATGTTTGTAGCTCTCTTCACTACACAACACCAATGACTTCCTCAATTGATTTCACCACCCTAGGCTTCCCTGTGTTTGGTGCCATTGACTAAATTTTAAGGGTATACAATTTGGGACTGAAACTAAAACCTAAGACATGATTGTCAAAGTTCTCCTTAGATACATAAGCCTTCAGATCCTTTCTAATTGCATCAAGTGCAATAGTGGAAGTAAGATCCGACCCTAGAAATAACATCAAATGACTCTCTTTGACAATATTTTTGGCTTCAACAAGAGTGATTGTTGCTATCTTAGTCATTATCTTCTCCTCCTCTGCCTTTTCTACCTCCTCTTGCAATGAGGGGTCCACACTAGCCTTGGAATCTTTAATTCTCTTTTTTAATTTATTGTCTCTTAAACTGGATGAAAATTTCTTTGAATTCCTTAGTTTGAAAAAAGGAATCATCGAAAATAAACTCTTCATAGGATTTGACCTTGACATCATCATCAGCTCCTTCATCATATTCTCACTTGACAATTTTATCCTCTAGAACATAAGGGTCAAGAGCATCTCTTATTGGAGGGGAAGGGGACCTCTTTTCCACCTCTTGATCACTTGGCACATGCTCAATAGACTTCTCTTCTCCAATAAATTCAGTAGCTGAGTAATCAACTAAAGGGATAGCCCCTTCACCAACCTCCAAAGGGTGCTCCTGAATATCCTGAGCCTCTTGCTACTCCTTGAGTACTTGAGATTTCTTTGCGGCCTCCTTGACCTTCATAGTGAATTCACCACTTTGATAATCCTTCAGTTTGGTCATGGCCTGATCATAAGTATTCTCAATTTCATCATAAGGACTTACATAGAATGAATTTATCTTCATTATGTCCTCTTCATTGTCACAAATGGAAATCCACTCATTCTTCCTTGAAGTCACAACATCAGTTGAAAATTTTCTGATTATATCATTAGTATACAAGAAATGGTGTGAAAATCAAGACAAACCTTTTCTTCTTTTCTCTATGTTAAAAAACCCCTCAGGGTCATAATTTCTCACCTCATCCACTCACATTTTGAGGTTACTCAACATTATTCCAAACTTGTCATATCCCTCCTTGGCAGTAGCAATAAAGTAACCAAAGGAGCACTGTGGGCTTATCACATAACCTTTTCTATTGTTTTTTAACTACTCTTTGTCCATTCTATCCAACTACCACATGATTTCCATAAAATCCAATCCATCAGAAACATATAAAGGAAAATAATGTGGTGCAACTTTGGCTCCATAAAATCTAACTAGAGTGTAGTGTGAATGTATGAACTATTCGCCCCAATTATGACCCATTTTTTATTCTTCCCTAAGCTCATGTGGGTGGATAATATCCTTGATGACGCTTGAGATTTTGTATATAGGCTCTACTCCCAAGCTTTATGTTGGCCTCCTCTAATGGTTCAATAACTAAGCCCTTAGAGTTGTGACTTAGAGATTGGACATCTACACTAAGTAGCTATCTTACTCATCATGAAGGTGCAGTTCATTGTCAACCTAGGGACGTAAACTTGAAATGTGCCATCACTATATGTGCATTAGGACTCCACTATAGTCATCCATAAACTAGAAAATAAATAGTATTGGAAATAAAATGTTGGAAACAAATCAAATTAAGCATTGAGCATGAATCAACAACTACACTAAGCATCAACAACTAGACTAGAAATGGAAGATAGAAATGGAAATCTCAGCAAATAGACAAGAAACTACTATGTCTGCCTTGGCTATAGGAAAGTCACAAAATAGAATTCCAGTGGCTGCAGGAACAGTCAATTGCTGAAATTGAAACTAATTGCTGAACAGAAAATAAAATTTAAACTAAATGGGTGGAATTCTCACCAAGTGGCCCCCCTTGAGTGAGTCTTCCTTAAGCTAACTTAGATGCAGCAAATCAAAATATCATTGTATTCCTTGAAAGTATGATTACAACATATTAACAATATAACTGTATTACTAAAACTGGAAAATGCAAGTGCAATCTCAGAAAATCCAACCTTATGAAAAGGGGCATCTGGCCATTATTTATAGAGGGAAAAACTTCTAATTAACCCTAACTATAGATGATCAAATTATATTGATTGATATCATGCAATTGAACCTGATTTATTAACATCAGTTCTCCCTAAATCATTTCTTTACTAACCATTTAATCGAATAATCTTTATTTGATTAAATTCATCATAATTCCTCTGTTAATTAAATAAATTAACTTTATTTGATTAAATCATCATCTTCTTTTAATTAAATAAATCATTTTGTTTAATTAATCATAATGTTCCTCTTTTGATTAAATAAATTATTTTATTTATTTAATCCTAGGGTCATCTCCTTTAAATTGAATAAATTAACCTTTATTTGATTTAAATCTAATATCATCTCCTCTTAATTAAATAAATAAAACTTTATTTAATTAAGTCTAATGTTCATTATTCCTCCCATTTGATTTAAATAAATCTAAAAATCTAAGTCAAATGTCAAATCAAACTAACCTCCATCTAATTTAATTAAATCCTAATTAACTCTAACTCTAATCCATCAAATCCTCTAGATTTTGTAACTTACACAAGTAAATCAATTTAATTGATTTATACATTCTTCTATTTTCATTCAAAAGGGCATCTCAGTGGAATATTCTCTCCATTTGAAATCTCCCTCCTAAAAGGACTTGTCCTCTAACATGGCATTTAAGTCTCTTACAAGTCCTTTTTCTTGAGCCAAGTGGCATTAACTCCTCTTTCATCTCTTCCTCCACAAGACATCTTTCAAATTTCAATTTCCACCTAATTGCATTTATCATGCAAATTGATCAAAATGTGCTCCACCTCTCTTCAATAGCATGTTGACAAGTGGCACATTGTTATTGGTTCATCTTTAATCTCACATCCTTCATGTTTTGCATTCCTCCATCCTTCTTTCCTATTAATGGAGAGCTCTTCTATTGATTTTGGATCCAAAACTTGAGGCAAAGTAATTATCTACAAATTTTATGCAAGTTCATCCATTGTTCATTAAGGTTTTCATAGCATTTCATCACCATAGCTAGGTTATTGAGAATTTTCATCAAGGATCAACCATTCACTCATCAAGCTTGTCTAGGAATTGGGAAAGGGATACTTTCGACATCAAAGTAGAACAAATTCCCCCATGGGATGTTGGGTTTGAGCATTTGAATAGGATTTAAATATCTTTCATTTGATTTATTTGCTTTATTTCTTGTTCATTGTGCTTTGAATGAATCTCATGGGGAATGCTAGTTTAGATTTGTATATTGACTAACATTGTGTTGTTTGTCTATGTTTGTGTAGTTCTAGAGCTACCATTCACATTTTGGTGATAGAAGGAGGGCACAAATCTAAAAAATTGACATGTTTTATGGTCATTTTTGTCATTTTTTTCCATTTTTTGTCTTTTCATGTCAAACGATGTTGGAGGAAATAGTGATGCATATGCGGTCTCTATTTTTCCATAGAGTGACATTGAATTTAATATACCGACTCTCAAATCCTCAAATAGCAATACAATCATTCTAGCATCACTATTTGTATTGAAATAACGACGCTGCCTCTATGTTTCAAATGGCGACACCTTTGTTTTCTTGCTTTTGCACTCAATCTTAAAATGACATATCTTGGTCATATTTTGGTATTTTTCAAAGCTTGTTTTTTTGAAATGGCGTATAATTTCATAAGATATCCAATGGTGTAGGCATTTCTCAACTTTGATAGAGTTAAAAGTTTCAAATTTTCACCAAAAATCAAATCACATTGTAACATGGTCTAAATTTTAGGGTTTTTATACTTAATCATTTATCTAACCCTCATATCTTCTTGTTTCTTGATTTCATATAACATTTGGAACTTGGATTATAGGTTTTAAGGGATCATAGAGCATGGAAGTGAAAGAAAAATAATTTGATACTCATTGTAACAAGTGTTTTTAAACACTTAGGGATACTTATAACCCAATCTTTGGAAATATTGCTACCTTTTAGTTTAGGACTCACATAAATTTTGTTTGGGTTTTAAAAAGAACAATAAAATGGTTAAAAAGAACATTAGGAACTTATTAGAGTTGGTTTTGGATTTTAAGAATTGAACAAACAACTCCAAACATTTCATCTTGGTGCTATAAAAAGAATCGATTACTGCTTTTTAAGTCTAAAATGAACACGTGTCTTCTTTTTTTTGCAATCTTGTTTACAAATTAATATCATTTAAAATATGTATGCACTTCTCTCACACTTCATGGTGATCTTGAGAATAAAAAGTCTTTTGGTGATATTAGGTTGTCTAAAAGATTGCCTCCACACTTCAATTTGGACTTTTTAAAATTGAACAAATCTTACTAGTGTGAGTTAAGTATATTGTGTGTATTCTCTCTTTGTTCATGCAAACAAAGATTGATCAAACTACAAATGTTCTTGCTCACTATTTTTAACCTTTAGAGGGGCCTATCTAAGACCAATTCGAAGGTGACTCCAACCGATTTTTCACTTGGGCTAGTATACAAATGGATAAGACTAAACTATCAAGTCCTCATGGTGTGTAGGCCTTAGCCGTATAGTGTCTTTCAAAATGGGGAACTACTGTAAAATGTATAAAATCCCCTAGTAGGATTGATTAAATCCTTTGGTGGCTTGCTGGACACTCGCAAGGTGCTATGTCCCCGATCACCCTGACTAAGAACCAATTTTTGTAGAAGTGAAAATCCCTTTCTATTTGTTGGTGCAAGATGTCAGACCTTTGAAGCCACCCCGCATTTTTGTAGTTCTGATATCATCACCATGGAACAGGAGTCTCCTACTCTTAAAATTTGTACACATAATCAAGATATGGAAAAATGTAGAGACATATCAGAAATGGGTCATGAAGAAGGCTTCTACAGAAGTTGCGAATCAAAAAAATCATGTGAAGGCTTATAAAAAATGAACCATGAGGGAGACTTCTACGTGGACAATAAATCATCAACACCTCTTGAAGAAGCATTACAATTTGATATTTCACATAATCAAGCCAAAGATATGAATCAAGAAGTTATCCTGGTTATGCAAGATCCTATCACTTATAAACTTAGATCACTTACCTTTTTTAGGGAAAGCTATCTTATCAATAAAGAAGCTATCACCTTTGAAGATCTACAGCAGAGTAGAGGAGTAGCACCTTGTTTCCAAGGTAAACCATATCCTATTGCAAATAAAATGTTGCAACAAATGAATTATCAAGGCATAGGATTAGGCCTACATGAATAGGGTATGCTATAACTAATGCAAATTATTGGCAATCCTAAGCATCAAGGTCTTGGTTATTCAACAATGAAGGGATCTAAATATATCAATGATACCTCTATAATACTAGGGGCAACTTTATCTAGTGTAAGCATCAACATAAGGAGCACAAGGAGTCCTTATAAGGAAACTGATGCCAATACTACAACTAGCCACATCATGAATCTTCATCTGCCCATCACCGCATCCAAAAATTGGGACCAACATCAAAAGAAAGATTTGAATCAAAGTACAAAGAAGTTGGGAAGCATAATGGACAAATCAAATACACATGGATACCAAAGAATACAAAGAAAGGTTATCCCTATCAAACTCCACTAGTCAAAGAAACTATGGGGAAAAATAAAAAAGGGAAAAGTATCCATCAAAGATGTCCACAAAGGAAAAAGTAGGCTTCTCAAGAAACGTACAAAGTATATCAAGTAGTTGTACCTAATTCCATGCACATTTTTGTATCCACCCATTATTGCTCATCTTCCCAAGTTTGGAGAGTCAAAGGTTCCAAACTATCAACCAATCCATCTTTTATTCCTAAACACACTCCATCCACACCTCCATGCATGATATCCAATTATTACATTGACCATGTATTGGCATCCACCCTTCATCGTAAGGATTCAGAAAGAACTCTATCACGATGTGCACACAAAGATAAATTTAACTCCGGTATCAACAAAGCAGATCAAGAATCTCAAAATTTGCATTCAAGTGCATGTATCTTGGAAAAGCAACTTATTTTTATCCTATGATATCAATGACACATCATGAAAAAAGAATCTACATCAACACTACCAGGTGGTTCAGCATGAGCATAAATTTTTCATAAAAATCCAAAAAAATTAGAAAAAGGATTGAAAACAGTAAAGAGAAAAATCGTCCTCTAGTGAAAACCACTTCAGTGGCACTTTTGGCAAGTACCATGATGAAAACCTAGGAAACAAGCATCATGTGTAGAATCGTGCATATGTCTGTGCCAATTCAAGTGGAAGCATCTCATCCCATCCATAATAAATCCAACATTCCATCCATCTTATCCATAATAACTCCATTCATCTGCGAGAAATTTATCCAATCCATTTTCATCCATCTACATCCATAGTCCAAGTTATCTTGATCTTGAAAAACTTTGGTGTACACTATACACTTGCTTATGGTAAACATCTTGACATGGGTCATTTTCATTGATCCTATCTTACACAATATTATCTAAGCCATGAAGTACTATCTAAATGAAGCATTCCTTTGTTCAAACATCTTATCTTATCACAAGATAATCCTTGGAATCCTTTGTGTGATTACCATATCCATCCATCCACACACCTATCAAGGTATCCATCCATGGGATTCCATACATTGCTAGAAAATGTTGGCAGATATTTACATCTTGCTTTAAGAATAAATATTGATCTATATCTTCCAACTTATGTGGTGATCCAAACATTGGAAAAATATAAAATCAAATTGGTCAAGCATTTGTGAGCCAAAATTCAAATCACTAGCCTATGGCACATTTTGCAAAGAATATGTTCTTTATCAAGCTTTATCTTTCATCAAATATCAAACCAAACAATCAATATTAGTTGCATCTAACGTGCACTTCAACATTACATCAAATCATCCAAAACCAATTTTTGTTCCAAATCAAGCTTCAAAATCTTGATCAATCAAATCCAATCTTACATTGTTGTGTATCCTCAACAATGTTATCATCATCAATCCATCAATTGAATCCAATCAATCCCTCATCATCTTGGGATATCCATCTTAATCCTTGTGTTTCTTAACACTATCCTTGCATTGTTGTGTATCCTCAACAATGTTACCATCATCAATCCATCAATCAGACCAATCAACCTTAGCTTGGTTTTCAACAAAAACCCAAAATAGATCATTGATATCATCACACATATCCATATCCAAATTTTCAAAATCATGCAAAAATCCAAAAACATCCAAAATATATCAAAATCCCAAAACAGGTTAAAAAGTTAGAAAAATGTCAAAAACATGCTATTCGAACTATATCATCTCTAAGCTTAAACATAGGCAAGGCTAATCTTTGATCAATTCTCGAGACACAAAAACACAAAAACACAAAAAACATTTAAATAACCTAAAAATCCAAAAAATAGTCTCATAACATTTCAAAAACATCAAAAACATCCAAATATTTGAAAAAAATCCACCTGTCCCATTTCGCTTCACCCACAATAATCAATAATCGATAATAAATCAATTGTCACCTTCATCCTTTGGCAACACAAACAGAAAAAACCACAACAATCAGCAAAAGCAAGCTTCAAACACAAAATCAAAATCAAAACAACAAACTTTTAAATGCAAAATCAAACTCTTGATTATTCACAAACATGTCAATCAACCTTATATCAACAACCTTTCAAACAACCTATCAACTTGCCACCATCTACTAACATGTCCTAGGATGCATCCTTCCTACAATGGGCATTATCTTTGGAAATCACTTTGGATACTTATCCTAAACAAAACAACTTGCCACCATCCACTAAAATGTCTTGGGATGTATCCTTCCTACAATGGGAATTATCTATCAGCAATCACTTTAGGTTCTTATCCTCAAAACAAACCCCTTTGGCTAGAGGTATGAAGAACATTGGCTTGTTTGTTTGCTTGATCTTTTCTTTTGATTTATCTTATTGCACTCATTCTAATGACCTATTGATGATGTCTAATCAAAACTATTTAGAGAGAAAGGAATGGGGCATTCATCATTATCTTTTGTCTGTTGTGTTTGTTGGAAATTCTTGTAATATAACTTGGTGAATACTTTCTTTGTTAAATATGTATTGAAGGTGTTTTGGGTAGCTTGTTGACTATTGCATTGATAGGTTATACCTTTCTGTGTTTTGGTCTGATATGTTTGAAACTTCTGAAGTGCATCCTAGCAAGGTTTTCATATGTCAGGTGTGAATAAGAATACTCCTATTTGATTGTTGAGTCAAAGTACATTGCACTAGGTACAATGCCATCTTGGTTCTTTATACCTTGATGCATCATATCTATGTGTGTTATCAAACATAAGGTAAGTAATCCCTTTTAAAATCCTAATTCCTAATAAGCAAAACATTGAATCATCACTTATCATCATATCTAATAAAGTCGTAATGACTCATGGACTTGTTGGACTCCTGTATCATCTCAAACTTAAGGGTTCATCCATCTTATTCTTCTACTTCTATCCATCTTATTCTTCTTATTCTTCTATCTTTACTAACATTTCTATCTAAGTATCAAGTGTGTGTAATATATCAAAATATACATGAGGCTACCCATGGCTAATGAACTGTCTACATCATTAAATCTATCTACATCAAACATTCAAATTAAATTGATCTTGAACCTCTTTGTTGTGAGACCGACCCTCAAATCAAACTTTTCGACCAATCTCTCGAGGGAGTAATGTACCAATATATTTCTTTCTACTAGGGCATCCGAAAGATTTCAATTTTTTTTTGAATTTTGATCTTGGCAAGGTTATTCTTTGAACCAACACAACAAGTACATTGCTTCAAAGAGGGAAAAAATGTAGACATTTAAATTAAACTAATTGATATCATGCACTCGACCCTGATTTACTAACATCTGTTCTCCCTAAATCACTTCTTTACTAACCATTTAATCGAATAATCCTTATTTGATTAAATTCATCATAATTCCTCTGTTAATTAAATAAATCAACTTTATTTGATTAAATCATCATCTTCTTTTAATTAAATAAATCAGTTTATTTAATTAATCCTAATGCTCCTATTTTGATTAAATAAATCATTCTATTTATTTAATCCTAGGGTCATCTCCTTTAAATTGAATAAATTAACCTTTATTTGATTTAAATCTAACATCATCTCATCTTAATTAAATAAATCAAACTTTATTTAATTAAGTCTAATGTTCATTATTCCTCCCATTTGATTTAAATAAATCTAAAAATCTAAGTCAAATGTCAAATCAAACTAATCTCCATCTAATTTAATTAAATCCTAATTAACTCTAACTCTAATCCATCAAATCCTCTAGATTTTGCAACTTGCACAAGTAAATCAATTTAATTTATTTATAAATTCTTCTATTTTCATTCAAAAGGGAATCTCATTGGAATATTCTCTCCATTTGGAACCCCCCTCCTAAAAGGACTTGTCCCCCAACATGGCATTTAAGTCTCTTACAAGTCCTTTTTCTTGAGCCAAGTGGTATTAACTCCCCTTTCATCTCTTCCTCCACAATCCATCTTTCAAATTTCAAATTCCACCTAATTGCATTTATCATGCACATTGATCAAAATGTGCTCCACCTCTCTTCAATAGCATGTTGACAAGTGACACATTGTTATTGGTTCATCTTTAATCCCACATCCTTCATGTTTTGCATTCCTCCATCCTTCTTTCCTAAAATGGAGAGCTCTTCTATTGATTTTGGATCCATAACTTGAGGCAAATTCATCCATTGTTCATTAAGGTTTTCATAGCATTTCATCACCATAATTAGGTTATTGAGAATTTTCATCAAGGATCAACCATTCACTCATCAAGCTTTTCTAGGAATTGGGAAAGGGCTAATTTCCACATTAAAGTAGCACCAATTCCCCCATGGGATGTTGGGTTTGAGCATTTGAATATGATTTAAATAGCTTTCATTTGGTTTCTTTGCTTTATTTCTTGTTCATTGTGCTTTGAATGAATCTCACAGGGAATGCTAGTTTAGATTTGTTTATTGACTAACATTGTGTTGTTTGTCTATGTTTGAGTAGGTCTAGAGATACCATTCACACTAACTACCTAGGCAGTTGACTCCATCAAAATAGGAGGATTTCATTTATTGAAAGCATAGAAAAGAGAGGGAGGAAGTTATGCATGCACTAGATTTGGTCAAAGAAGACTTGCCCCAACGAGAATCCATCACAACACACTCCCTAGATTTTCTCAACAAACAAACATGACCATTAAAAGGTAGTTACAATCTTTCATTCAAACTAGGAATTTCCTCTATTGAGAGTTTTCCCTCCTTTGACCTCTTAATGACCATCTTTTTGACTTTCTTGGCAACTGACCAACTAGTAGGATTTTATTCCACTTTGCAAGCTTTGTTGACATCAACATCTTAATATGAACCTACATAATGACATTAGCATGCACAAAAAATTGCATATCCATAATGAAATAACATGGAAAATGTCAACAACCAAGTGTCAAAGTCTATGGTAACAACAACAAATATATAATAAATCCCATCAAAATTGAGCCATTAATTGGACTCATCATCTCCCCCCAACCTAATGTTTTGCTAGTCCTCCAGTAGAGGGAGCACTATTCCTTTGCCTAGTCAGAGCTCTGAAGTCACCAACTGCCAACTATCCCAGATCAGTCTCTGTAGTATCTGAATTGGGGTCCTAGTAGAATCCTTGCTTGTTTTCCAATCTATTCCACCTTCGCCTTTCTATAGCTATGTCTTACTGATAATATTTGTAATTAGGTATAGGAAACAACAGAGTAGGTGGCTGAAATGTTAATGAAAGCCAATATTGCTGGTTCATCCTTCCAATTTGCATCTACCTGTCAATTCATTTGCATGTTGCAGCATAATTTTGCAAGGAGTGGGGTTCAAATTGTTTCAACTGATCTGTCAAACTATTCCACCTATGTGATAAGTACCCCATTACCGATTTCCTTGTAGTAACAACTACCTTCTCATAGTCCTTGTATGCTTCTTCCTTGACATACATGATCCTATTTATATAGCTTGGGTGATAAATAATTATGTGCCAAGTTTGGTAAATGTCTGAGGGGTTATTGGATTCAACTTTGAGAGGCAAGGGAGTATGAAGTTCCCTTTCCCTGTAAGTTCTAAACTACTACCCCCAACTAATTTCATTCTAAATCCAGGACATGAATTCCCTCAAATGGATATCTCCAATGTATAGTAATGGGTTCCAATCATGATCATTAGGCACAACATAATTATGCATGTATAATTCATAGAGCATATTTTTAAATTCAAGTGGGGAAGATTGGTAGGCTTGGGAAAACTCATGTGGAGTGTCAATAGAGGGGCTTAAACCTGAAATACTCCTTGATAGATTGAAGGAAAGATTCAAATCTTTCAAATTCCATGAATATACTCCTGGAGGAGTTCTGCATGCCATCATTTGGGGTACTAAAGCTACCACATTATCCACCTTATCCTTCAAGGCAACAATCTTTGCATTCTTTTCTTCAATTTTTTATTTTTTATTTTTAACCTCTTCTTGTAGCTTGCTTTTTTCCTTTTTCCACTCCTCTTTTGTTTGCATCTCACTCCATAGGTTTAGAGCTACAAGATTCCATGAAAAAGTGGGAGGTTTATGTGTTCCTACCAAAATATTTCCTCTAACTGATTCTTTTTGTTCAAATGGAACCAGTTGCAGTGATTCTGGTTGTTCATCTTGCTTAGATTGTAGTGGTTCTTGATTCTCATCTTGCTCTTGATTTTCAACCTATTCTACAATAGCAACAAGCTTCGCTAATCTTATGTTTGCTTTCTCTTCAAAAATTCCTTTTTCTTCAACATTTACGTACCCCATAGGGGGTTCTGTCTCCTCCCTAGATGTTCTCCTGAATCTAGAGCTTCTCTTTGGGGGCATATCAATAGTTGGCCCAGTTGGTTTTGATTTCTTAGGAGGGATTTTACATTTTTCTTTGATTGCAGGAAGGCCAGTGTCATCAACCTTCCATTTGCAAGGGCTTGGTGTTACTTTCTCTAGTATTTGCTTCTTGGCCTTCCCCTTCCTCATTTCTACCTCTCTCATTTGTGCTTCCTCTCTTCTAATGGAAGCCCTAGTTTGAATTGGGGTTTTGGGAAGAACATTAACATCAAGGTCTAAGGATGAACTTTCTTCATCTAAATATTTTGACTCAGATGAGCCAATTTCTATAGCTTGTTCGGCTATAGGAGGGTTTGAGCTAGGGTTTGCACTAGAGGTTGAAGCTCCAGGAGTGGTTTTAACAACCCTCTCACCCCTACTAACCCTATGAGGTTGAGGCTGACCTTTAGGTCACACATTTTCTAGTTTAAACTAATCAATGTTTACAAATTCTTCCCATGTCATACTAGACACCTCTTGTAAAGATTTTTCTACCAACAATTTCATCAAAAAATGATGAGAAACAAAATTGTCACTACCTTTTTGCATTTCATCTGCCATGATTGCAAGGAGGTTATACAACACATTGGGCATGTTCATCCTTCTTCCATTTCTCATATTGTTTAGGAGCTTAAAATACATAGTGTAGACATCGAAAATATACTGATTGACATCGGGCATTTGATCCTGACTTACTAACATCATTTCTTCCTAAATCATCCCTCGGTCTAACCATTTAATCAAATCCCCCTATCTGATTAAATTCATCAATATTCATCTCTTAATTAAATAAATCATTTTATCTAATTAAGTCATCTCTCTTGTTAATTAAATCAATCCATCTAATCTAATTATCCCTATTTAATTAAATAATCAATTTATTTGATTAAATCTCTAAAGTTTGTTCATTAAATTAAATAAATTAAAACCTTATTTGATTTAATCTAACACCATCCCTTTTAAATTAAATAAATCAAAATCCTTATTTAATTAGCCTCTTATCATATCCCTCTCTTATTTGATTTAAATAAATCCATAAATCTAAGTCAAATAAGTCACATCATCTAATCTCCTATTAAATTAATTAACCCTTGATTAATTTAACCTCATCTCATGTCACATCTTCTAGATAATGCAAGTTGCACATGAAAATAGATTTAATTCATTTATTAAATCCTATTTTCCTCACAAGGCATCTTTTGGAATATTCTCTCAATTTGAATTCAAAAATTCCAAGTCAACATGTACATCCAACAAGGCAATAACTTCATCTTACATGTCCTTTGCCTTGAGCCAAGTGGCATTTTGCATTTTCCCTCTTGCATGTCATTTCAACAAATTTGAATTTCAAATATTGGCATTTATTGGCACAAACCCCAAATCTTGCACATCCATCATCCATTCATAGCTTGACAAGTGGCATCATATCATTGGATGAATGTTAGTCCCACATTGCTCAAATTTGGGCATTCATCCATCTTGAAATTCTATAAATAAAGAGCTCATATCCTCATTTTATCATCCACAATCCAAGCAAAGTTGCCATGCTCAAATATCTCTTGAATTCCATCCATCATCATTGAGTCATAGCTAGGTTTTTACAGATTTTTGGCTTGGAGTTCTCATCTTTCATCAAAGTGGATCAAGATCATCTTCAACACATCAAGATTTCATCATAGGAATTGGGAAAGGGCCAATTTTCACATCAAATTGGTACCAATTCTCCCATTGGATCATGAGTTCGCACATTTGAATTAGGATTTAATTTAGTTTATCATTTTCATTGTGTTCTTGGTTATTAGCATTCCTAGTTTGAAGTTGTAAATGGATTTCATGGGGAATCCTTGTTTAGACTTGCAATATCTAACTTGAGGTGTTTATTCTCTTTGTTTTGCAGGTATCTAGGTTGGGGTTCACACATTTGGCGCTAGAAGGAGGGCTTGACATCATTATTTCTAATATTTTCTTGAAATTTTTGCATTTTTTCTTCACACATAAGAAATTCCAACGTGGGCTCGTCAGCGTCACTATTTTGGCACCATGGGCTCATCAATGTCACTGTTTTGGCATCGTGGGCTCGTCAACATCGCTATATGGCATCGTGTAAAACACAAACTACATCGCTGGACTCATCCCGCCAAAAAAATTTAAATTTTTAACTCTGCTGCTGGACTCATTGACTTGCAAGACTTTTTGAAATTTTTGAAAATAGTGATGCTGGACACAAACTGCGACACTGGGCAAAATTGTGATGCAATCAAGCTCTCTGTCTCGACACAGAGCGCTGCTGACTGGTAAGCGACACTATGAGGGTGACATTGGGAGAACAAACTGCGACACCTTCATGAGTTGCGATGCTGTGAGACAGTAAAAGGGAGAATTTAATTTTTAACAAGTGCTTTTGATTTATGATTTATTTACCTTCTATTTTCTGGTTTTTAACTTCTGTGTTTTTCCAGAATCAGATTGTTTTTCTTCTTTGTAGGTTGGAAATTGAAAACAAAGGAAGGAGGAGTATGGTGATGATATTTTGTCCAATCAAAGTGTTTGTTTAACACTTCTCTAATAATTTGTTATCTTTTCATTCTTAGAACACTAGTTTTCATTTGGGCTTAAAAAGAACCTTTCAATTTCTTCTTGCAAAGGTTAAAACAAACAATAGGATCAACAACTTACTAGGTTTTGTTTCTTGGATTAACAAATTGAACAAATATCTTTCACTTGTGATTTGGTGCTCTAAAATGAACTCACATATTGCTTTGAGGATCTAAAAAGAACAAGTGTAGCTTTGTTTTTGTGAGGGATTACTTAGACTAAAGCCATCGAAAAAGGATGTATGTGCTTCTCTCGCGCTTTATAGCGATCTTGAGAATCAAAAGTCCTTTTTCATGACTTTGGGTTAAGACAAAGCAATCACCTCCACACTTTGATTTGGGGCTTAAAATTGAACAACATATTGTGCGAGTGTGAATGGGGGCATTGTTGCATATATTATCTCTCTTTTTTACCAACAAGGATTGATCGAGTTACGAATAGTGTTCTTCATTCACTTTTGTTTATTCTAGAGGGCCTACCTTGGGGAAAAAGTACTCACCCAAGGGAACAACTCAACCGGTAACACTCTAAAGCCAAGAGTATTTCCAACCGGGATATAAATGTGGATATTGGAAGAAATGCCAATATCACGTGGTTGATTATAACAAGATGGATCCGAAAGGGGACTCTTGACGTATGGGTCAATCTCCACAAACGGAAAGTCCTTACTAAAACCCATGTGCTATAATTTTCCAAAATCCTTTTATCTATTTGTTGGTGCAAGAATGGTCGTTCTCAAGCCACCCCACACTTTTACAGTCTTCTAGTAGAAATGGAAAACATGCCATGGGAGTTTCATGGGTGTTGATGCTTGGTTGCCCCATATAAGTGAGTGTCGTGGAGGGGAGCTAGTGGGGTCAAGCATCAAACCATTCACTAGAGATAAGCGTAGCTAGACTTGTCCAAGTAGGAATCCAAAAAATATTGTCTTACACATCCATAGGATTGTACTTATTCTTGGGTTACAAAATGCATTGCTTGATCGAAAACATCTCAAAAACAAACACTTAACAACATCCAAATTTCGAACCCTTTTGAGGACAAATGCAATTGACTCAATCCATATGTTATTGCTTTCCCTTGGGATTCACATCCTTAGAGGTTTCTAAACATTGGATTATATCTCAATTTGTCTCCTTAAGTAAACTGTAGGAAAACCCTTTCCTTGAGTTCATTGAATTCCCACATAACATATCTTGTGGGGTTTGAAGAAATTAAGACATTGGACATCTTAGTTTGAAAACCTAATTGAAGAAAGTGTTTTTGGTAAAATAAAGATATTAAGCAAAGCTAAGCAAAAGGAACTTTCATATGTGTTGAAGACCACCATCCCAAAAGAAAAACAAATCATTGGTTGGAAATCTGAAAATGAATGTTCAAATGAAATCATTTCTTGGTTACAAAGGTCATTAGGAAGCATTTGCATGCTCTTCAATACCTAGGTCTAAGCAAACAAAGTGTACCTTTTTAGGTTCATCTTAGGATCAAAACATATCAAAATCTCTTTTCATCGATCCCCCAAAACATCAAAACAATTCCATCTCACAATCATCACCTTTTGGAAAATCTTGAAATCATCCTTAAATACTAGGCTTTGTGGCAAAATCAAAATCATCAAAATCATTGAGACTAAATCCTTAAAAACATTTATCAAAACAGCTTTGGCTAGGTATGTGTAGATGCATCCTTTTGCATATGCTTAGTCAAAGTTATCAAAATCATCTCGTCTAGCTTAGTGTATGTAGATGAATCCTTCTTCATATGCTTAGTGAAACAATCGTCTTGTTTGAATAGGTGTGGGTAGATGCATCCTTCTCCTCACACATATTCAAATCATCACCCTTTGAACAAAGCTATCCCTTAGATCATCATCCAAAATATTAGGGTATTTTTGTTCAAAACCCAAATCAAAATCAAAATCAAAGTTAAGGACAAAATCTCAAAATCCCAAATCCAAAACCAAGATCAAAATCTGCAAGTCCTAAAAGCCTAGTATCTCATTCAAGATTTATCAAAAGCCAAAAACATTCATATCATCCATCCTTAAGCATCATCATCACATCATCACCTTTGATCCTCAAGGCATCTTAAAAACTTCTACTTTGGGACATAAAATAGAGATCAATCTAAAGAATCAAGAGATTCATCTCCCATATTCTTGATCTGTGTTTTATGGTTCAAACGAGATCTCAATACAAGAAGAGTATGGAAACCAACAAAGAAACACCCGCTTCAAGCGATCTTAGCCAAACAAACGCAGAAATGAATCCCGCTGAATCAAGTAATCCATTGACCCTCTCAACATCACAAAATCCACAAGAAGAAAATCAAGGAGAGGACCTTACCTTTGGAATGTCTCATGAAGAAATGACTGAAATGCTTCAAAATCTAGAGAATCATAAAATCATCAACATCATGATGAGACTCAATCCTTCGTTATACATTCTTGAACTAGCAAAATAAGGGGCCAAGTTACCTTTGTATTTTGATGTAAGTACTATAGTGGAGACATCCTTTCCACCTATCTCATCCACCATCCCCATTTCATCTACACCTCCATCCCAAAACATCACGCAAAACATTCCACAAATCACAACATCGTTTGCTTCAACCCAACCCAATGTCAACAAGGGAAATACATTTCTCAATGCTCTTCAATCACATCCCCTTGTTAATAATCAAAACTTGGACACAAACACCACATTGGAACAAAATATACCCCAAAACCCATTACACAAAAATGTTCCTCTCACATTCCATCACGATCCATCATCATCATTTTTTCATGCAACGCCTCAAACACCTCTTCCTACAAATTCACAAGAAGAGGGAGATATGTTCGGATCAGGGGGCCTATTCGACACCACAACATTTTCACAACAACTCACACCCCTTACATTTCCACCTCTTCCACCATTACCATTATCATCCGCTTCACTCCTTGGTTTAGGGCTTCCTCCCCTACCAAGTATCAATCAAATTGCTATCTCAACCATCAATCAAAGCATTGCACCAAGCACCCAAAATCTATCGTTAATATCACAACAACAAATGAAAAACACACAAGAAATGGCAACATCATCAAACACCCCCTTAGCATCACAAAGCATGGTCTCTCAAGGACCAACCATCATATCAATACCACTATCCAACACCCAAAACATCATCACCTACCACCATTCCAAATCCACCACCACCACCAACTTTCACCACATCAAGCCAATATGACGCAACATTGCAAGTTGCTTTTCAAAGAGGATACCAACAAGTTCAAAAACAAAAAGCTATACAACAAGCCGCTCAAGCCCCATTGCATGCGCAACAATCCCAAGCTTTACTGCAACAACAACAAGAAGAAGCCGCTCAAGCTGCCCAAGCCGCACAAGCATTACAAGCACAAAGGGCCACACAAGCACAAATTTTATTGCAGCAACAAGCCGCACAAGCACAAGTGCAAGCCCAAGCGCACGCTCAATATCAAGCACAACAAGCACAAGCACAAGCACAACTTCTTGCACAAGAAGTGCAAGTGCAAGCATATCAGCAAGCACTAAAGCAATACCAAGAGCAACAAGAAGCAGCAGAATTGGAAGCCCAACAACAAGCGTTGTGGGAACAACAACAAGCACAAAAAAAAGCGTTGTTGGAACAACAACAAGCGCAACAACAAGCACAAATCCTAGCACAACAACAGCAAGTAGAAGCCTACTTTGCTCGCCAGAACATACATATACCATCGAACAATGCATCGATCAACCCATCCATCCAAACCATGATTGAAACACCCCAAAACACTTTCGTCCCACCCCCTAATCCGCAAAATGATGTGACAACACAACTCAGGTTGCTCTTGCAACAAGTGCTCAACCTTCAATCAGGGTGAACAACCAAAACACCAAGCAACTTGTGTCCCTATCCATTTGATAAGAGCCTAGAGATGAAAACATTCCCCAAGGGATTTGAAATCCCCAAATTTGACAAATATCGAGGGATGGGAAACCCTGAAGATCACATAAGGGAATTCTAGGTTCATTGCATGGAAGTTGCATATGACGATACTTATCTGATGCGGCTATTCCCTACAAGCTTGGTAGGCCCCACTATAGAATGGTTCTCTCGCTTACCTTCAGGCATTAGAACATTCCAAGAAATTAGGGATGCATTCATTAAGAACTATGCATGTAACATTGCAATGGATGTTAGTCTCGAAAAACTATACACTCTAAAACAAGGAAAGAATGAATCTTTTGCTTAGTTCCTTCAATGATGGTGATCCAAGGCCAATCGGAGCAAGTGGACCATGCCAGAAGAACAACAAGTGTGCTCCATCATAGCCAACCTTGAAAGCTTCCTAGAATTTCATCTCAAGGTTCAGGGCATCACCACATATGAGCAATTAATCTCCAAAGCGCTTAGCATCGAAAGAGCCCTTGTGACTCAACTCACGGAATCAACATCATATCATGAATAGCAAAATAACTGCCCATCATCCAATTACAATGATAAACCTCGCACATGGGCAAGGAACAAGAATGTTACTAATGATGGTATCGTTGATGCCAAGGTGGTCATTAGTGGTCCACGCCAAAATATACCCACACCGTAAAACCAAAATCAATGCCAAAACACTCATCACACAACATACCAACCCAACAAAAATCCAACCATCAATAATCTCAATGACCAAAGGGGACCATCCCAACGCAAAAGTTATCCCAAATGAAAATACGCTATTTTGTGGGAACCACTAGAGGACATAATGAAAAAGTTGATTGACGAAAAACTCATCAAGCCTCCTACATTCGAGAATTACCAAGAACCCGACGTCAAACCCCCTTGGTATAATGAAAATCAACTTTGTGAATTTCATAAAATCAAAGGTCATACCACAAACAATTGCATCAGACTCAAAAATATCATCCAAGATCTCATTGACAAGAAAATCATAAGCGTGGAACAACCTACTGGAAATCAGGATCTTAAAATCTACACGAATCTGATGCCGAATCATGGCAACAAAGGGAATAAAAATGATAAAGGGAAGGGCAATGTAAATCATGTGTATGAAATGGTCGTTTCCTCCCTAAATGAAGACTGCATGGTCATCACCATTAAGGGCGCCCATGCCGAGGATTGTGGAGTCACCACAAGAGGCGACAAAGTCACCATTGTAGGATCATCCCAACCTAATAGAATCCCTTCATCTAGATCCATTCCGCATGGCTACAATGTTGTAGAACAACTCAAGAGAATGCAAGCACACATCTCCATCATGGAGTTGTTAAAAATCTCATCAGTGCATAAAAAGATTCTCGAGAAAGCATTAGCCTTATTCACTGTTCTCGCAGACCTCGATGCAGAGCAATTCCAAGCTATGGTCAAAAATATCATAACACCTAATCTCCTTACATTCTCTGACCAAGATTTCCCCACCCAACCATCTCACAACCGTGCACTTCACTTGGAAGCCATTGTAAACAAGAGAAAAATCAAAAGGGTCCCTGTGGATGGAGGCGCAGGTTTGAACATTTGTTCTCTCAGCCTCATCAAGCAGTTAAAAATATCAGAAGATTCCATTGACAAAGGTAAGGGCATCACAATAAGAGCATATGACAACCAAGAAAGAGTGTCTCAGGGCACGATTAAACTTCCTATTCAAGTAGGGCCAACGCTCATGGAAACCACCTGTCAGGTCTTGGACCTCAACTTGCCATATAATATCCTCCTAGGATGCCCATGGATCCATGCGATGAAAGTCATAGCATCAACCTTCCACCAATGTGTGAAATTTACACATAATGGACAAGAGGTTACTATCCATGGAGATCCTGAACCATTTTCATATTGCAAAATTTTTGAGGCAAAGTATTACAAAATCCCCCAAGTGCCAAAGAATGATGAGGGCCCATCCACACCATATATTGACCCCGCCACTCTCACGTCCACTTCTGCGACACAGACACCTGCCATCCCCACCATCCCCACCATCTCTGATATCAAGCTCATCATCTAGGAGGACGGTTGTGGAAGCTACAAGCTACCTAACAATGCTTTTGTAATAGGAGAGTTACCACAATCTCCTAGATCACGAGGATGCCCACAAGAAAACCAAGCTTCCACATCACAAACGTATCCTGAAAACTATCCTAAATTCACAAGATGGGGAGACCTTGGCCATGAGGTTATTGAAGTAGATCCATCTCACATGTAGTATCAAGATGAAAGACCGGCAGCTAATTTACCAATGGATGAGACAAGCAAGGGCCTACAAATGATGCTCGCAATGGGCTACAATAGAAATCAAAGACTAGGACAAAATGACAATGGGATCATAATACCTATCATGCCAGAGATGCGACCCATAACAAATCTTGGTCTCGGATGTACCCCTCTGAGAATAACTATACGTGGCCGAGGTCCTCCAGTTAGAATGGTTAATATTTCTCCTCAGCCAGTACTAGTACAAGTACACTCACCAATAGTCACAGGTAGAGACACATAATTTTATAACTAAGCCCTATATTAGTAGCGATGATGAAGATACCATGACCAATCTACCTAGGTTAATTGAGGACACCACCCTGTGTATGATTAGCACCCTCTCCTTTGAAACAGACCATCCAAATCATGAGATCCGTTTAGTATATCCCCAACTGATCAACTATGACCAACGAGGACCACCAATTCTTGATACATTTGAAAATGATGAGGTACTCTTAGAATTCATGGGATTGAGGGATAACATTCTAGATGGAGATCACAAGGCAGGGTTTATAATGGATTTGGACACACATGCCTATTACGGGGAAACAATTGAATCCTTCAGTCGTAAAAGTGAGAAACTAAGAATCATATCCAAGTCCTTGAGTGAAAACCACACTATGGCACTCTTTGACAAGAAAATAGTAAAAAGAAAGGACGTATCCAATGGTAAAAACCTCTCTGAGGCACTCGAGGATGAAGGATTCAATCTTCCTCTGAGAGCTATTCATCAGGAGAAGTCAACAGTCTTGGCCGAAAAATGCAATCCTATTAACCTAGGAACAGAGGAGGCCCCGCATATCACATTCTATGTGGAATCACTATTATCAGAAGAGCAAGAACTCCTAGTAGCATTCCTAAGGGAAAGGAAAATAAACTTCGCATGGAGTTATGCTAACATGCCAGGGCTTGATCCAGAGACTGTGGTTCATCACTTGGAAGTGTATCCAGAAGCAAAGCTGGTCAAACAAAAGCTTCAGAAAATGCATCCTCAAATTGCCTTATTGGTCAAAATGGAGCTCAAAAAGTTGTTAGATGTAGGATTTATCCAACCAATTGATTATCCAGAATGGGTGTCAAATTTGGCACCTGTTTCAAAACCTAACAGAGCCATTAGAATCTGCACAGACTTTAGAGATTTGAACAAGGCATGTCCTAAGGATGATTTCCCGCTTCCCAACATCGACATGATAGTAGACATGACAGTAGGGCATGAGATGCTATCACTAATGGACGGATTTTCAGGATACAACCAGATCATGATAGCAAAAGAAGATCAACATAAGATGACTTTCACTTGTCCATGGGGGACTTATTGCTGGAACATGATGCCATTCGGCCTAAAGAACACAGGAGGAACCTATCAAAGGGCCATGACATTGATATTCCATGAAATGATTCATAAAACAGTCAAAGACTATGTCGACGACATTCTAGCTAAGTTAAGAAAAAGACAAGATCATATAGCAACCCTAAGTGCTATCTTTGATAGACTGGAGGAATACAAAGTCAGACTAAATTTGAAGAAGTGCGTCTTTAGTGTACAATCAGGTAAATTGCTAGGATACATAGTCTCCATGAGGGGTATCAAGGTGGATCCAGAAAAAGTGAAGGCAATCCTTGAGATGGAAGCACCAAAGACATTAAAACAATTGAGAGGCCTCCAAGGCCAACTTCAATCCATCTGATGGTTCATAGCACAACTGGTAAACAAGCAGAACCCATACTCTCACCTACTCCACAAGGGGGTAGCATACAAATGGGATACAAAATGTGAAGAGGAATTTAAAAAAATCAAGGAATATCTACTGACACCACCAGTTTTAATGCCACCCATCCCAAGAAAGCCATTGATCTTATATGTGTCAGCAACAGCAGCAGCCCTTGGAGCTCTCCTAGCTTAGCATGATGAAAACAAAATGGAGAGGGCCATCTACTACATCAGTAGGACAATGGTCAGTCATCAGCTAAATTACTCATTCATCGAGAAATCTTTCCTCGTAGTAGTGTTTGCATCCCAAAAATTCAAACATTACATGTTGGCACACAAGATAAAGCTCATTGCAAAAATTGACCCCCTCAAGTATCTCCTATCAAAGGTAATGCTCACAGGAAGAATGGAAAAGTGGGTAATGATATTATCAGAGTATGATATCGAGTATGTAGAGGAAAGCAATCAAGGGACAAGTTATTGTAGATCAACTAGCAGAAGCACCCATTTATTATGAGAACCCTCTTGTCTCAGAATTCCCAGATGAATCCATTTTTAACCTTAATGTAACTGACCATTGGAAACTATACTTCGATGGTTCATACACACAACATGGATCAGGAGCTGGTGTCTTTTTCATCGCCCCACAAGGGGATTGCATACCGAAGTCATACAAATTGGAATTTCATTGCACCAACAACATAGCGGAATACGAGGCTTTGACTATAGGCCTCAAAATAGTAGTGTAATGGAACATCATAGCTCTCAAGGTGTATGGAGACTCTCAATTGATCATAAATCAGGTCAATAATGAATATCAGACCAAGGATGATAAGCTCACTCCATACAAGAAATTGGTGGAGACTCTCAAAGAATCTTTTATAGAAATAACATTTGAGCAGATTCCTAGAACCAACAACAGAGCAGCAGATGCCATGGAAACAATGGGATCCTTGCTGAATATCCCCAACAACATTCCAAAATATGAATTCTTGATTGAGTAGCTTCTCATTCCCGCATACGAGGTACTAGAATCAGAATTCATGTGTGAAATCGTTGGTCCTAGTAATCCTTGGTACCATGACATCTACACATATCTTCACATAGGAGTCATACCAGCTGACCTCCCATCAAACCTAAAATGAACCTTTGTCAAAAAGGCATCCAGATTTGTCATCCTAGGTGATACCTTATACCATAGAAGCATAGAAGGTACCTTTCTACACTGCCTAAATGCTAAGGAAGCATTAACTACTCTAACTGATGTACACAACAGTATCTATGGTTCACACTCGAGTGGAATGACCATAGCCAAGAAACTGCTGAGGATGGGGTATTATTGGCCCACAATGGAACGAGAAGCACATGATCATGCTAAAAGGTGTTTACAATGTCAGCAACATGGGGACCTTATCCATGCTCTAGCTCAAGAGCTTCATCTGATTATCACACCATGGCCCTTTTTGTAGTGGGGACTTGATCTCATTGGGAAAATGACACCCACTTCATCCAATGGCCACAAATTCATTATAACTACAATTGAGTACTTCACAAAGTGGGTGGAATCCATACCCATGACATATGTCACTGGGAAGCAAATCTCAAAATTCATCCTAAACTATCTCATCTGTCGTTACGGTGTCCCACAAGCCATTATCTCAGATAATGGGACACCATTCAAGAACCAGGAGGTTCGCGACTTGTGCAAGAAATTCAAAATCCAGCATCGCTTCTCCACCCCATATTATCCCCAAGGCAATGGCCAAGCAAAAGCCACGAAAAAAACCATCCTCAAAATCCTCAAGAAAATAGTCAATGACGCAGGTCATGACTGGCACTTGCAACTTAATCCTGCCCTCTGGGCTTATCGAACTAGCATCCACACACCCACTAGTGCTACCCCCTTCTCCTTGGTCTATGAATCAGAAGCCGTACTCCCCATTGAGATCGAGCTCCTATCCCTAAGAATATCATTGCAAAACCTTATCACTGATGAGGACTACCGGGTGTCAAGATTAAATGAGCTCGAGCTACTAGATGAGAGACGCATAGATGCTTTAAATCACTTGCAAGTCTATCAAAATAGACTCAAATGGAGCTACAACAAGAAAATTAGAAGCAGGACTTTCCAAGTC
>VDFB02193867.1:769698981-769744451 GCA_007258455.2 Sequoia sempervirens | reverse complement strand
ATTTCTATGCTTTATGCTTGTATGGTAGAATAGTGGCTTAGGAAAATTGGACTATGTCATTGGACTTTTCTATTTTTCTAAAAGTTGTTATTTTGTTGTGCTATGTTGTATTGGGAGATAAATTTCTTCTAATTTTTGAAATATTGTTCTTTTACTCATAAGAAATCTTTATGTTTGATCTAACCTTGATTAACACTTCCTGCGGAAAGATCTGAAAGTCTGCACTGTGCTTGAAGTTACCCTTTGCTATTCATTCTCTTTCCAATAATGAGGGGTTGTGGCATTCTATGTCTATTTATATCAATCATAGGAATAATTTGGGTTTGAAATGTTGTAAAAGCTTTGGCACATTGCCTTTTATGTTTTATGTTTACATGTACTTCTCCCATATCAAAACCCAAAACGAGAGTCAAAATTTCTAAGAAACACCGGAATTATTAGGTGGATGCAATTTTCCCCACTTTCCTTCATTTCTTATGAAATTTGCAGCCAGGAGAAGTGCAAGCTTTGATTATCAATGAAGGCAGTGGACTGTTGGGAGAATATCAGCATATCATGGAAAGATTGTGTTTAGCTCAGGAGAAAATTGAAAATGTTTAGAGATATGGAGGAAAGTGGGATGCCAAGTATTCTAAATGATGATGGTGAAAGAAAAGAGTTCAATACAAGGAAGAAATAACTAATATGCTCCCCAAGGTTAAGGAGACTATACAATGTTGAATGCTTCTATTGATGATATGACTAAGATTGAGGTGAGTATGGATGCTTTTGTAAAAGAATCCAAAATACTAATGGATGCAAAATAAAATTTTCATGACTCAAAAGTACAAAGATCATTGGATACACAATGGTCCACTGAGCAGGAATATAATACATGGCTCAAAAAGTTTACAGATTAAGCCTTTGTTGAAGTATTGCAAAAATTATATCCTCTCGGTCAAGTGATGACATGTATGCTAACACAGATGTGGAGTCTCTTCTTTCTATTGCTTTTATGTTTTGTCCAACATTTTGAAATGCACATGGAAATGATGTTTTGCTTGTGGTTGGTGTTGCTGCAATGATGAAAGATGCCCTTTGGAGGGTGGTAACTATCTTCTTCAACAAGATGCAAAGGGGATTTTATCTCATATGGATTTTTCCCCTCTTCAAAATGCAATTATAAGTACTTTTGGGACACTTGAAATTAAATTGAAATGAATGTCAAATGTAAATGTGACAAAATGTACAATTTTTCCTAAAGCTTGTTTTCCCCCTTATGCTTATAAAAGGGAATTCAAGGCCAATTGTATGTGTCTTTGGTTGATAGAGCTTTTGATCTCATGTAAGAAATTGTGTAATACAAGCACAAAGAAATAGAATTAGAGTTTATTTTTAGGTTTGGATTTGAGTTTTGTGATAGGCATAATGTTTTATAATAGTACTAGCATTTGAATGAGAATATGCATATTTTGAACCAAATACTCTCCTTATGTATTTTGTCATATGAATTATCAATAAAATGATCAAGGATATTTTGATTGGTCTTCAATTGTGTTTTAATTGAGTGTATAATTTTATCTTTGTATTAACTCAAGGAATTAATTAAATTGCTCTGATAAGGTCAGGAGTTCATGTGATAAGTAGTTTCTTCTTTGGAATGTTTGAGTTGTTTAGCTACAATGTAGTATTACAATAGTCTAGGATGCTAAATTTGGGTATTGTTATATTATCGTTTGTTTCAAATTTGAATCCATTACCCAATGGATAAGGAATTGCTCTATTGCTTTGGTTAATTTTGAAATAATTGAGTCAGGCCTGCCTTTCAAAGAAAAAATTCATAAAGAATATTATTCATTCACCTTAAATTGTTTTAAAGCTTCATGTGAGGTCATCCATTCTCTGCTTTAGGTGAGTATTTGTTAAAGAATTTTCTAGATTCTTGAAGGATTTCATATAATTTTCAATTATATGAGAATGTATCTACTATTGACAATGTATTTGGTAATTGACACAAGAGTATAATAATATACATTGTAGGGATCACCCTCCTAGGTCTTGCAAAGCCCAAAGTGCAGAGGGAAATCCTATCAAGATTTCACCTATTTGTTGGCCAATCCTCACAATTATCAATCATTGAATTTGGAAAATTCATAGATAATTATTGAGATCAAGTTGGTTTCATTAAAAAACACCAACACATCATTTCACAATCCTTTTGAAAAATTCATGATCAAAGATAAACAAAGACCTATAACTAAGGAAGAGGTTGAGGCAGCAACCCAAGATCCCGAGGTAGCACGATTTGTGGATGAAATAGTGGCACAAGATCCACAATGCTTTCTTGCAAAATTATTGTAGAGTGGAGCTAAACTTCCCCATGGATTTGATGTTAACACACTTCAAGCAACACCTATCAATGAAACTACAAAAATCCAAGGACATGATGCTTCTACTCCTAAACACACTATCCCACAAATAAATGCTACCATGCCATTAGGAGGAACAAAACACAATACCACAACAACCAATGTCACACCTCTATTTGGGACACAAAATTCATAAGCCATGACACAACCCTTTGGCACTACATTTAATCCATTTGGATCATCATCATATAATTCCATGGGTGCATCATCATTCAACCCCTTTTCAATGGGTAGAAAAAAAAATCTGAAAGGTTCATATATGTGGACCCAAGCCACAACCAAACACTAGTTTGAACACCAACACATTGTAACAAGGTCCTACCACAAGAATTACCCTACAAAGCAACACACAAGGGCCTTTCCAACAACATGGTAACCAAAACACACATGGTCAAACTAGTTCAATCCCATTTCAAACATAATTCAATATGAACACTACACACATTCCTCAAATTCCAACTTTCACCTCACATATCCAAACTCAAATTCTACATGTCCAAAGTCAAATTCCTACTTTCACCCATAACATTCCAAACCAAAATATACCACATACATTTGGCATCAACACAAATTCATCCACCCAACATATTGGATTGCAAAATGAAAACATGGGACCATATCGTAATGCAGCCAACAATGTAATGGACACATCCCTTACTCAAGTTGATATCTTAGCAAACCAAATGCTTGCATTGCAAAAAAAAGTGGACAACATACAAATATCAACCAAGAATATTTATTCAACACAAGAGTTATGTCCATACCCATTTGACAAAAGCATAAACATGCCTCCATTTCCTCACAACTATGTCATGCCAAATTTTCCCAAGTATAGAGGAAAGGGTAATCCCATTAAGAATGTAAGAGAGTTCCACATGGATTTAATAGACATCAAATCTGAACATACATATCTCATGAGATTGTTTCCTAGGAGTCTCGCAGGACAAGCTCTTGAATGGTTTTCCCATCTACCTTTTGATATAAGAACATGGGATGAACTAGTCAAAAAAGTTATCACTCACTTTGCTTATAAAATTGAAAATGATAGCACCATAGCCACATTATGTAATAAAAACAATAAGAATGGAGTCATTCATAACGTTCTTCCAAAGATGGAGGAGTTTGGGTAGTCGATGTCCTGTCGACATTCTTGAGAATCAAAATATTGTCATGTTCATGGAAAACTTGATCAAGGACCTAAAATTTCAATTGCAAGCCAATTGTTGCACAAAATTTGCTGACCTAGTGTAAAAAGGAACCATACTTCAAAAGGCCCTCATTGCAAAAGGGGAACTTAAAAAATTTAACAAAAATCAAAATTCCCAAGATACCTCTAATGAAAAAATTAAATATTAGGCCCACAATAAGAATGTCACAAATGAGAGAGTTGTCAACACAAAGGATATACACATTGGTCCTACAATCAAGCTTAAAGGACCCAATACATCAAACAACCCACCACATGCCCCTAATAAAATAGAAAACTCCCTTCAAAATAACCAAGAATAAAGACCTCATAGGAACTTTCCAACAAGATTCAAGTACACTCCTTTAAGGGAACCAATTTAATCTATCCTAAAACAACTTTTTCAGTCCAAATTCATACAACTTCTTGAGGAAAAACCTTATGATCTAAGGAAATTCAAACCTTTGTGGTGGGATGACAGTGCCACTTTCAATTATCACCATATTAAGGGACAAAAAACTTCATCATGCAGACAAATCAAGAACATAATTCAAGACCTAATTGAAAATGGTGTCATAGAATTTGATAGTTAACAACAAACCTCCAATAATGATCATACCATTTTTAATAATCCTTTGCAAGACCATGGGACAAATAAGGCCTCCAATTTGGGTGCAAAGACCAATAACAAAGCCAATTATACCCATGTTGTGCATGACTATACTACACATCATATTTGAGCCTCAAATGACCATGCCAATACCATTACAATTAAGATGCCACCAAAATGTACACTAAACACATGACAAACCAAGGTGACCCTACAAGGTGCTCCCCCTAAAATACAACAATAGTCCCAATATAACCTCTTAAACCACTTGGGGAAAATTCCTACTCAAATATCCATCCTTGAGTTACTTTGTATATCCCCCAAGCACAAATCTGTTCTCAACAAAGCACTACAAGACACATCCATACCAATTGACCTTGATGTCAATCAATTCTAGGAAATGGTGGGCTACTTAGCCAACACTCACCATGTCACTTTTTCATACCAATATTATTCATCTCAAAATTCCAATCATAATGATCCCTTGCACTTAGAAGTCTATTTTAATAAGCATAAAATCAAATGAGTCTTGGTAGATAGTGGAGTAGTATTAAATATTTGTACTCTTAAATTGGTTATGAAATTGGGCTTCTCTAAAGCTTGTGTGGATACAAAAAAGAGCATTATCATAAAATCCTATGATGATCAAGAGTGTTCTTCCAAGGGTGTCATAACATTACAAATCATAATTGGGCCTGTAATATTGGATACCACATTCTAAGGATTGGATTTGGATGTCCCTTATAATCTTCTCCTTGGTTGACCATGGATTCATGCTATGAAGGTTGTACCATCTACCTACCATCAATGCCGAAAGTCTCTTTACAATGGAACTAAGATCATAATCATTGGTGATCCTAGCCTGCTTTAGTATTGTAGTAATCTAAGAGGAAATCCTGAGCAACAAGTGTTAATAAATCGGGAAGCTTCAACATCCACTTCATCTCATTACGTCAACCCATTCACATTAAACAAAGCATCCACCTCCAAAACTTTGTCTTTCAATCCAAATATCTAGGTCCAAGACAAGGGGTGTGGTGAGTATCATATGAAGACATCATATTTCATCATTCAACTACCTGCATCACCTAAGACCTATGGTAAACCGTCAATAGTCAAAACGGAACCTAAGCTCATTATTGAAAATCTCCCACAACAACCTTCATGAAATGGGGAGAACTAAGAAAGGAAGCTATCAACAAAGAAGATGTCTCAAAATGGTTTTACAAAGATGAAGAAGACATCAAACCCACACAAACCCCAATTGAATAGTATGGAAGAGGCTTTTAAATCATGAAGAGAAAAGGTTACAATGGACATAGTAGGCTTGGCTTAAACAAAAATGGGATGACAAAACCTTTGCTACTAGCTAAGCATCCAAAGAACTTGGGGCTAGGGTTCAAACCAATAAATATAGGCACTCCTAGTACTAAGGTGATTTTGAGTGAGGAAGTGATTGCTTCAAAGTATATCGAGACATCTGATACATCCAAAGACTACCATATCAAGACCGACTTCAATGAATGGAAGTGGGACTCTGACAGATCCAGTGACTATGATATAGCTAAAATGTTCTAGGAACTTGACCTATCTCATACCACAATAAAAGGAAATACTTGGATTGATTCCTTCTGGAATCCTGGAAACATGTCCACCTTTAACCTATCCACCCACTCATTAAACCTTGACAATACCGATGATGGCATTCCCTTAGTATACCCATAACTAGTAGATTGGGACCAACAAGGACCACCCATCCTAGATGTATTTGAAAATGATGAAGCAATTTCCAAGTTAATGGGATTACATGAAGGAATTCCTAGTAAAGATCATAAATCTTGTTTTACTATAGACTTGGATAACACAACCTATTTTGGGGAATCTATCCACCCCTCTAGTCACAAAAGTGAAATTGAAAAAACAAAAAAAGAAAGGTCTCTTGGTGAAAACCAAAAGGCACCTCTAGACCATGAAAAAGTAAAAATAAAGGACACATCCAAGGGTGAAAACCTCTCCAAGGAACCCAAGGATGGAGGGTTGGACTTACTTCCCATAAACCAAGATAAATTTTCCATATTAATGGAAAAGACCATGTAAATCAATACAGGCATGGATGAAAATCCTAAGATAGTCCACTTTGTAGCATCATTGGTAGAAATAGAACAACCTGAGTTTCATGACTTCTTCATAGAATGACAAATCAACTTTACTTGGTATTATGTTGATATACCTAGTCTAGATCTTGAGTTGGATTTACATCATTTTCCATTGTTTCTAGATGTTAAACTAATCAAGCAGAAACTTAGGAAAAATACCTTATACTCTTCTAGTCTCTTGAAATTTTTTAACTCTCACAGATGATCACCTCTTGTCAATGATTTGGCCAATAATTCATCCACATAATCTCCCATAAGAATGTGCATGAGGTCATGAAAGATCATGGTCATGGCACATTGATATGTAGCCCCAATATTTTTCAATCCAAAAGGCATGACATTCCAATAGTATGTTCCCCACGGGTATGTGAAGGTTGTCTTTTGTTGGTCTTCAAGAGCTATCTTGATTGGATTGTATCCTAAGAAACCATCCATAAGGGATAGCATCCCGTAGCCTACTATCAAGTCCAAAATGATGTTAATGTTTGGTAGAGGAAAGTCATATTTTGGACATGTGTTCAAATCTCAAAATTTAGTACATATGTGGATTCCTCCTATTGGTTTTGTCATAGGTACTAAATTAGAAATCCACTTGACATAATTGATAGGTCGAATGAAGCCCACATCCAAAAATATAGGTCCAACACAAGGGGTGTGGTGAGTATCATATGAAGACATCCTATTACATTAGTGGATTGCCTACATCAACCGATAGGAGGAATCCTATTACATCAATCGATTACCTGCTTCATTCAACCTATCAATTATGTCGAGTGGATTTCTAATTTAGTACCCATGACAATACCAATAGGAGGAATCTACATATGTACTAAATTTTGAGATTTGAATAAGGCATGTCAAGATGACTTTTGACATCATCATGAACTCGTGAAGGCTACGAGATCTTATCCTCATGGACTCAGACTAATCAATCAATAGTTCTTGAACCAGCACAAAGACCAACCTTCACATGCCCGTAAGAGCTGCTATTAAAATCATCATTTTGAATGAAAATATTGAAATTTATATCAATGCCATATTCTATGATATGCACTCTTATGGAAGATTATGTGGATGAATTATTGTCCAAATTATTGACAAGAGGCGATCATCTGCGAGTGTTGAAAAAAAAAATCAAGAGACTAGAAGAGGATAAGGTGTGATTGAATCCAAAGAAATGTGTATTTGGGGTAACATTGAGAAAGCTCCTAGGCTACATTATTTCCAGAAGAGGCATTGAGGTTGACCCTACCAAAGTCAAAGCTATTATAGACATGCCACCACCCACAAACATAAGTTAGCTACAAACATTACAAGGAAGAATCCAATCTATCTGAAGGTTAATCACACAACTAGTAGAAAAATTTCAACCATTCCAACACTTGTTGAGAAAAGGATTACCATTCATGTGGATAGACAAGTGTTGAAAATATTTTCAATAGATTAAGGATTACTTGTTAACACCACCAATCCCAATGTTTCATATTGACATGGAAGACATCTTATACTCTACATGTCGGCAACAACATCAACATTGGTGGAACTACTTGCACAAAATGATGATGAAGGAAGATAAAGAGAAATCTATTATATCATCTATACCCTGTTGGGATATGAACTCAACTATAGTCCTATCAAACTTTCCTGCCTTGTGGTAGTTTTTGCTACTCAAAGAATTAGGCACTACATGTTGAATCATAAGACAAACTCATGGCCAAAATAGATCCATTGAAATATCCTCTTAGCAAAGCATCCTTGACAGGTTGGTTAGCTAAATGGGTCATGATACTAAGTGAATATAGCATTCAGTATATTGAATGAAAATCCATAAAAGGATAAGTCATAGTCGACCAAATTGCAGAGGAACCTACAAAATTAGATCATCCATTGGTTTCAAATTTTATCGACTATTCTATATTCACCTTGGAAACCTCAACAACATGGAAATTATACTTTGACGGATCTCACACAAGTCATGGTTCAAGAGCAGGCATATTGTTTGTTACCCCTCAAGGTGATACCATACCTAAGTCATTCAAAATAACTTTCTCTTGTACCAACAACATAGTGGAGTATGAGGCTCTTCTCATAGGACTTCACATGGCCATCAAATGGAAAATCAAAATCATTCAAGTATACGGTGACTCAAAATTGGTAATATGATAGGTTAATGATGACTGTGACACAAAGGATGAAAAGCTCACTCCCTATAAGCAAATGTTGATAGTTTCAAACAATACTTTGATAGCATCATCTTTTGGTGCATTCCTCACATTCAAAACAAGGTAGCAAACGCTATGGAATCTCTTGGATATCCCAAATAATGTGTCACAATATGAGTTCTTGGTAGAATAGCTACTAATCCCCACCTTCAATATTCCTAAGTTTGAGATGGTATGTGAACTTTTTGTTCCTAACTCCCCTTGGTACCAAGACATTTATGACTACTTGCATGACCACATCATTCCTCCTAACCTATCCACCAATCAATGTAAGACCTTCATTTGCAAAGCCTCTAGATATGTTATCATCAGTGATACTTTATCGTTGAAGCCTAGACAACACCCTCCTACGATGTCTCAATACCCATGAAGCACAAATGACCTTGTGAGAAGTACATGAAGGTATATGTGGAGCCCACTCTAGTGGTCTGACTCTAGCCAAGAAGATCATGTGTACAAGATACTACTAGCCCATGATGGAGCATGATTCATATAATTTTGTTAAGAAATTTTGATAATGTCATATTCATGGAGACCTGGAATAGCAACCAATCACATCACCTTGGCCCTTCGCCCAATGGGGACTTGACCTCATAGGTAAAATCCATCTCACCTCATCCAATGGTCATAATTTTATTATCACAGTGATCGAGTACTTCACCAAATGGATCGAAGCTATTCCCATGACATACATTACTAGCAAAAAAATATCAAAATTCATCCTTAATTACATCATTTGTCAGTATGGTGTCCCATAGTCCATTATCACTGACAATAGTCATCCTTTTAAGAACTAATATGTTCACCAACTCTACAAAAAATTCCATATCCAACATCACTTCTCCAACCCATATTACCCACAAGGTAATGGCCAAGATGAAGCATCTAACAAAATCATCATTAAAATCCTCAAAAAGACTATCAATGATGTTGGTCATGATTGGCACCTTCAACTTAACCCTGCCTTATGGGATTACCGTACCAGTATCCACACTCCCACAGAAGCCACACCATATTCACTAGTCTTTGGTTATGAATCCATCTTACCTATTGAGGTTAAGTTGCCTTCCCTAAGGGTATCCATGAAAGGGCTTGTTGATGATGAAGAATATCGTGTATCCAGACTACATGAGTTGGAACTGTTAGATGAATGGAGAAAAAATGCATTGGTCCATTTACAAGCTTATCAAAACTATCTTCGACGCAACTACAAAAAGAAATTTCTGGTCTAACACTTTAACATTGGTTACTTTTAATGGAAAATCCCAAGAATCAAGCAGAATGAGAGAAGATAGGAAAGTTTAAATCAAATTGGTTTGGTTTATATATCATCACAATAGTCTACAGATCAAGAGCTTATTAGCTTTCAACTCCTGAAGGAGAACCATTATTAGATCTTATCAACAGCTTGCACTTGCACAAATTTTACACCTAGCTTTAGAGATCCATGTCAAAACCTAGAAAATAAAAAAAAAAAAAACCATCACCCTGATTAAAACCTAGAAAACATGCATCTTGGTGACATAAAAAAACTCAAAAAAAAAATAAAGAAAATAGTAAAGAGAAATAATTGTCCAATAGTGAAAACCACTTCGGTGGTGCTTTGGATGGGTACCATGGTGAAACCTGAAAATAGAATCATGTGTAGTCAATCTTTGCTCCATCATATACCATCATTCTATCTAGTTTGTCACCCTTCGCTCGTAATAAATTCTTCTTCACCCTTTTCACATCATCCATAATAACACTTTGTTGTCCTTTGCATAGCTTGGAATGATTGACATTATGTGTCTTTTCACCTTCTATATCTACCTACAATTAGGCTTACTCACTTTCATCCCTAATAAATTGGTCCTATACCCGACTAGGGGAAAATACTTAACCAATGTCTTCAATGGATCCTACACTTGATATGAGAGGTCATTATATCAAAAATCCAAAAAAAATTAAATATTCCCAAAAATACAAAAAAAAATGAAAACATCTCAAAAAACTAAAAAAATTAAAACATGACAAAAAGTAAAAAAATTCAAAACATTTCAAAAATCCAAAAACTCAAAACATTTCAAAAATCCAAAAAAAAATCAAAACATGTCAAAATCCAAAAACATCCAAATAATCTTCAAAAATCTCAAAAAATAGAGTCAGAGTCAGTCATGTCAGTCAAATTCCAATCGAATTGCATTGCCTTTTATGTGTATAACATAGGAAAGGCCATCAATCGATGAGCCCCTAAGGTACTAGGTCAGTCCTTTAGGGTTTGTCAAATAAAATCAGTCATTAGATAGTCCATAATCAATAAAAAAAATTCAAGTCTTGTCAAACTATGAGGTCTCTACACATTGTTACGTAGGAAAGGCCATCAATCAATGAGCCCCCGAGGCCCTAGGTCAATCCTTTAGTGTTTTTAAGTTAGTCGCTATTTATCCATAATAAGTTGGACATTGTAATTAGACACAAACAGTCATCAAAACCTCAAACAAAAATCATGAATCAACAAGACAAACTATCCAACAGGCCATCAAACCAAATTAGTCAATTGCCAACTCAATCAAACATCAAATCAACCACAAACATTAAAGCATTCAATCACTTGTCTTTACAGGATGTTTCTTTCCTAAAACTAGACATTGTCATTTATCAAACTCTATCATTTTCCTTATATAGGTGGTTACATGATCAAAACCAAACTCAACATCTTATACGACATGGTTCTTCTCCTAAAACCAGGCATTGTCAAACAATCAACCTGTCAATCAATTATTCAATCAAACATCAACAAATAATCAATGGAAAATGATCTAAATGGTTGTTGATTTTTTTGGTCTATTTTTTCTTATATTTTTTATTTGTCTTTTGGTTCATGTTACTAGCTACCTCAAGGATGTAGCATATAGGGGCGATGATGTCTCATGACTCAATTTTCTTTGATTGTAGTCTGTGTATTTTCTTGGTAAAAAGACTGGGGCAACTTTTCTCTTACTATGAGTCATGACATTCCTTGTCAAATGACTATTTGTTTTTGCAAGTGGATAACTTTGCACACCTTTTTCTATATCTTACCATGGTTTTTATTGTCTATTTGTCATATTTTAATGCCTAATGATGATTAAATACAAAGCCTAGCATAAAAAATATTAACCTTTCATTGTCTCTACTAACTTAATGCTAGCATCCATGTCTTCCATGCTAACATTTCTTTTATCCTACATCTTTATGGAATCCTATGACACACAAAAATAGTTATCAATGCATTCGATCATACATATTGCATAAGGAAATACAAAACATATATAGCACACATGCATTTTACATAGACATTCATCATTAGGATATCTTGCATCCATAAAGCATTAGAATGTAATACATATCATTGCATAACATCTAACATAAGTATTGCATATGCATATCCATAAGTGATCATGCATTGCATGGTACATAATCTTTAGCATACCATTACATCCACATTATTTCATAATCATAATTCATTACCATACATCACATTGCATATGCATTGCATTTGTATCATATAGAAGGTAAATCATACATAACATCACATTCATAACCCATGATAAACATCACAAGGCATATTCATAGACATTGCATATCATGAGCATATGATATCATTTTGCATCCATAATCCATTAAGCATACATCATAGGCCATATACATGGAATTCATAACCATCACATCATATTCATAATGCATTCATATTTGCATCATAAATAATGACACATCCATAACATAATAAATTTAAATGCATCCATCTAACATCTAAGAATCATAGATAAGCATAGAACATACATAGTCATCCATAGTGCATTAGTATATAGCATCATAACATAATCATATACAATGCATAAAAATTATAGCACATCATAATCTGTCACATGACATCATAAATTCATAATCACATAGGAGTACATATCATATACTCGCCACCAAAATCATACATCACATATATATGTGTGTGTGTGTGTATCTCAAAAAGTGTCACAATACAAAGTCAAGATCTCTCCCAAAAATGGAGCTCGTAGGCTCAGTCAAAAATATAGTTGTCCCAAATACAATATCAAAATGTTCTCTAGCCAAAGCTACCTTGATCCCTTGAAGGTGATGGTCGTAGTGATGGTTGATGATCCAACCTATCCTCTCATCATGGAGACCCTAATGGCCTATGCTCTAATGTGGGTTGGTCATAAGGAGAAGACTGTCTCGGCCCAAAAACACTTCCACTATTGTGAGACCATCTAGAGTGTGATTGACTTTGGGACCTCTCTTAACCTTTATGAAGCTCGGCTCCCTCCGCTCAAGTGGTAAAGATTCCTCATAAAGATCTCTATAATACTACTCACCCCTGCCAGATATCTAGAGCTCTTGATCCATGTCTACAATTGACCCACTAAGAGTAGCCATGAAATCTATCCATCATTGCTATACCCATTGTTGGCCAATAACTGATACATCCCTCTTTGTCCTTAGCATTCCCACCTCCATCTCCAAGGATTGTATCTTGGAATTCATGGAATCTAGTTGCACCTATAGATTTGCTAGCCTCTGGTCTATAGATCCATCCCCATCTTTGATCGACACCTCCTCTAAACCCTCTCCATGCTCCTCGCCCATAATAATCCTCTCTCAAAGGATTTTCTCTACCTCTCCCATCTCCTCCTCCTCCTATCACTCCTCATCCTATTGCTCCTCCATCTCATGCTCGGCCTCCCCCATAACCACCTCATGCTATCCAACATCAAGAAGAGGTCCCTCATCTTTTCACTCCCCCTCCTCTCTCTCCTCCTCATGCTCCTCCTCCTCTTTGATCGATGAAAGGTTTCCCACCACTCTTTGTTCCCTCACTCTCCTCCAATGGGCTTGACCTCATCTTCCTTCTCATCCATCCCCACCATCATCACCCCTCCCTCCATATTTTCATCCTTCGTCTCCTCTTCATTTGTGTCCTCTGAACTAGCCTCGTGGGCCCCTACCCCAATTATATCTAGGAACTGGCTAATCCAGATCTATCATTTGGTCGGGCCTATGAGTTTCCCACCATGCATCATAATCAAGCAGGGTGCCTACATCTGTATATCTATCCCTCCAACCCCACTACATAGGATATAATGCATCTATCTCCTACTCAACTATCGCCACTAGTATCATTTGACCCCATGGTTGTATCTCACATGATGACCGTGCATACTCTATAGTCCCTATTAGCACACCCTAAGTCTCCCCAAATTGTCTTTGCACTTGCACTAGAAAGTACATCTCTATGATATGCTATGATTGGATTGTCCATCCAATCAAGTACCTAGGCTTTCAGCACCATCATAAGTGGTTATCCTCATCCACCCACAGCTGAAAATCTTTGTAGGGACTCCATACAAAACTAGAAAATAGGTCAATGTCATGACGCCAGTATCCCACATCCCCAACATGATTCTATGTAACTACCCCACCATACAAGTAGACATAAGGCATGCCATCCCTCAACTATCTGCCCACTAGTGGATGGAACACAATAATGTGCTCCCAAGCCCATATCATCAATAGTGTCATGCCACAGCTAATCGATTGAGCCTCTCTGTAGGCAATGTCATGTAACTGAAAGTATAACATGGCTAAAAAATAGAGCCCCCATCCATAAATTGTACCCCTAGCCATCATACCCACAAGCACCTCACCCCACCTAACTAGAAACCCATGACCTTAGCGGTCTGGAATGATGATGTCAACAATCAGTGTACACAATATGTAATCCCATCACTCATACCTCTCTTCTAGTCACTCCCAACTAATCTCGTACTCCTTGACACCTAACTCTATGATGTCCTTATACTCATACTGGTCCTTAATGGCTCGATACCCACACTCTAGATCATATGTCACTCGTACTCCATGAACAGGAAGTGTTAGGATTCAATAGACATCCTCGAGTGTCACTGTCACCTCTCCAGTCAATAAATGGAATGAGCTCATCTCAAAATGCTATCTCTCAGAAAGTGCAGTTAGAAGTTCCCTATTCACCCTGATGGTGGGCATGTATGTCACATAATATAAACCTAGGTGAATGAGCTAATGCTTCTCAACATTAGTCAACTACTCCCGCAACCTGAATGTGGACAGTCAACTCTCTCTAGTGTAAATTGGGGAAAATATAGCATGTGGTCACAAGTAAAAAGAATTGTGTCAATTAAAAACCCTAGTCAAACCCATTAGACTTAACTCACAAACCAAATTTCATCCTAAATCGGGGCACAACCTAAATCAGGAAATTGTATCACACTACTAAACAAGTGTCTCACAATACACATGTGTCACACTTTTTCATATGTGTTGCACAATTACACTTTCGTCGCACACCTCAACATATGCATCACTCAGGGCATTTGCATTTAACCCCTAAACACATGTGTCACTTATTTTTACATGCGTCATTTTATCATACACATGCGGTTCACATTTGCATTTGTGTCATTCTTGACCACGGATGTGGTGCACTTCATAGTTGCGCTGCACTGCATTCACCAAAAGCCTACTCTACACATGTTTTGCACCCTATGGATGTGGTGAACCACCTCCACATGCGGTGAACACGATAGCAATTATGGTGAGTTATGTTCATTGCATCTACTTACTCACATTTGGAGCCCTAAATCTACTCAAAAATGGCAAATTGACGAAGTGGGAAAGAAGTACTTACTGGGTCCCCAAACCCCTCTAGTCATCGGAAGGTCCTAACTCTAAATCTATGGTAAGAATCATATGGAATGGGTGACATCTTGGTAGCAGGTCTCTCCAGATCTCTCTATTTTCTAAAGTTGAAAATGCACAAATGAGCAAATTTACCACTCATTTTCCTATTTATACCCCCTCCATATTAGGGTTAGGGTTTTTATTGGTTGCACTTATTGAAGGGTCCTAAAACCTCATATAATCATCCTGAAGGTCCTGGAAATTGATTATTTTGTCATAAACACATTATTTTCTATCAAATGAGCTTATCAAAATAATTTTCAAATTTTTTGAAATTTCTTGTTCCGAGGGGGGCATGGGTCTATCCCATTTACACTTGGGCATATTTTTGAAATGAAATTCTTTAACACAACGCAATAAATTGCATTTTATCAAAGAGGGAGAAAATGTAGACACTAAAAATTGTTCTTCGTCTACAAACACTGTTTTCTTCATTAATCCCCCTTCTTCCCTAATAATTAAATAATTTTAATTATTTGATTATTGTCTAAAGTCACAATTCTTCTATTAATTAAATAATTCTAATTATTTAATTAATTCACCTCCTTTCCTTTTATTCTTCTTTTGATTAATTAAATAAATTTTATTTATTAAATTACGTCACTAATGTCCTTTCTATAATTAAATAAATTCTTATTTATTTAATTATTACCATTTTCTACTATAATTAAATAATTATTTCAATTATTTAATTATTCATTATCTTTTTCTTCCATAAATTAAATAAATTTTATTTATTTAATTTCTTACTAATTTTCCTTTTTCTCCCTTTTTAAATCAATTCATTATTTAATTGAGAAATCAATTTTCCCTCTTTCTCTATAATTTAGTAATTGCTTTAATTATTTAATTATTCACTTTCCCTCCCAAATTAAATAATTTTATAATTATTTAATTTCCTCCAACAACCTCTTTTTATGTGCCAACTCTTTAGCTGTCATTCTTATCTCTTCACATCTTAATTAATTTCCACCCTTTGAATTATTTTCTAATTTAATCTCAACCGTCCATCCTTAACCTAGTCTTATCTTTGCCCTAATTTTTCCATAACCCTATTTCATACTAAATCTTTCAATTTTAGTCATTGATTGTCATGTCGTATTGGTTTTTAATCCCATCCCTTCATTCCAATTTGGTTTTCTCTAAAAGAGACCCATCATTGTCATTTCAACCTACCTAGTTTATGCTACCAAGTTCATGCTTAAGTACATGTTGTTCAAGGAGAAAAGTACAATCTTCAATATGTTTTTGTCATTGTCATTAGGCTTATTGTTGCATACTCAAATCTAAGGGAAATCAAGCATATAAAGCAAGATGGAGAAGTACAATGGAGGTGAATCAACCATGGCATAGGTAATAAATTGCTTTATGTTTTATGTTTCTATGTTGGATTGTGCTTCATTGTTGGTTTAGGGTTTTAGAGTTTTAGTTTTGATTATTTATGAAATTAACCTTAATTTTACCCTATTCTACAAAGGCAAGTGTGTTGGCATTTACAAGTGCACTATGGGATCTCATTTTAACTAATGCACAACTATTTGGCAAGTTCATCACTATCCTACATGTGTGCTAGGGTTTCTAACTAGTGTTCCACTAAACAAGTGTGCTTGAATTTCAAAAGGTGTGTCACACTTCTACAAGTGTGTCATTTGGCATGAAAGTGCGCCATGGACTATAACAAGTGTGTCGTTGAAATCACAGTGCACTTATTTGACCTAGTTTAACCTAAAAATTAATGCATAAAAACATGTGCAAGGAAAAAAAATTCAAAGAGGACCACATCAAAATAGTTACCCTCAATGATGCAAATACACAGCTTTGGGGGAACCTATTGAAGTGGTCATGTAAAAATTGGTACAATCTAATCTCATCACACTCCATGATTATAAGAATTACCAAAAGCCTCAAGTCAAACCTCCTTGGTATAGAGAGGAAGATCTTTGTGATTTTCAAAAAATAAAGGAACACAAAACATCAAGTTGCATGAAATTGAAAAACATTATTCAAGATCTTATTGATAATGGAAACATAATTGTGGATCAACAACCTGGAAACAAATATTTTAAGATATACAAGGATTTAATTCCAAACCATAACAAGGGAAATTATAATGGAAAAGGGAAGGATTACCACAATGTAGGTCAAGTTTACAACAATATGGTAGCATCTTGTGATCATTTTATATCTATCATCACCATTAAAGGACCCAGTGAAAGTGTGGAGTCACCACATGTAGAGGAGAGTTCACCATCCAAGGAGCACCATCACAACCTAAGGCGCCACCATTAAAGTTAAATCCAAATGATTATAGCCTCTTGGACCAATTGAAAAAGACCCATATCCAAATCTCTATCTTAGATCTATTGAAAATATCTCTAACACGTAGTGACATCCTAGAAAAGACTGTCTTCATCATCTATACCTGATAATCTTGATACTGAACAATTCCAAGCTATGGTTGGACACATCACCTCCCCTCATATTCTCACATTTTCTGATAAATACCTTCCCACACAACCTTCACATAATCATGCATTGCATCTTGAGGTCCTCATCCATAGAAAAAAAGTCAAAAGAGTCTTGGTGGATGGAGGTGTTGGCCTTAACATTTGTACCCTTCAAATGATCAAGAATTTGGGCTATTATGAAGATGTTATTGAAAATTAAAAAGGTGTTAACATTAGAGCCTATGATGATGAAGAACGAAGTTATGAAGGCACAATCAAAATCCCTATAAAAGTAGGACCTGCAATTGCAGAAACTACTTGTCATGTTCTTGACCCTGATCTTCCCTACAATATACTTCTTGGTCATCCATGGATCCATGCCATGCAAGTCATAGCTTCTATCTACCATCAATGTATCAAGTTACCCTATGAAGAAAAATAAATCACAATCCATGGTGATCTCAAACCCTTCTACTATTGCAAGAACCTAGAAGAAAAGTACTATTGTGTCCTACAAGTTCCTAAGAATGATGAAGTGCAGATACCCTTCTCTTTCATGGATCCATCTACCCTAGCTTCCACCTTCAAATCAAAAACACCTATCTTGTGGAAAATCCCTAATATCAAAGAAGTAATCAAAGACAATGGTTGTGGAGACTACAACTTGAAAAAGGAATCTTTTGTAATTGAATAATTACATATTTCTCCTAGATCATATGGGAAGCCTCAACCTATTGACAAGGTATTAAATACAATCAAGATATTATCTACCACTTTCACAAAGTGAGGAGATTTGAACAAAGAAATTATTGATGAGGAAAATGTATAGAATTGCTATATCAAGATAATAGAACAAAGCCCATTCTTCCAATGGAGGATGAAAACAAAGGACTGCAGTTGATGAAGGGTTAGGGGTACAACAAAAATGAAAAGCTTGGTAAAAATAATAATGGTTTGCTAGAACCTCTTGATCTCAAGAAATGGCCTAAGAATCTTGGTCTTGGATGTACCATGAGTAAAGTGACCCTTCTTGGCAAGGGTTCTTTTCTTAAGGGAGTTGAACCTTCCTCTTGGTTACCTATATTGTGTAATGATACCATCAAGAACTTTCCCCTTGATATCATAGACCTATTTGAGGATACTTGCATATTCATGATAACATCTCCAAACCCTTTGCTTCCAATATCCAAATCACTTAATTAAAACTAGTCTATCCATAACTTATAAACTAGGACCAACGAGGACCACCTATTATGTATTCATTTGAAAATAATAAAGCTATTTTTGAGTTCATGGGGCTTCATGATCACATGCCATATGGGGATCACAAGGGAGGTTTTGACATTGAACTAGATACACAAGCATACTATGGGGAAACTATTGAATCCATTAGTTGCAAAATGGAAAATATGAGAGTCATGTCTCAATCCTTAAGTGAAAACCACACTATGGAAATTTCCAATAATAAAATAGTAAAAATAAAATACGTATCCGATGGTGAAAACCTCTTTGAGGGACCCAAGGATGAGGGATTTAATCTTCCACTTAGTGCAATACATCAAGAAAAATCAACAATGCTTGCCGAGAAATCCAATCCAAGCAATGTAGGGATAGAAGAGGCACCACAAATCACCTTCTATGCAGAATCACTCCTTGATGAAGAGCAAAATAATTTGGCCGCATTCTTGAAAGATTGAGAGATAAATTTTTGCATGGTCTTATTTAGACATGTCAAGCCTTGATCCTAATGGATTTTTTCACCATCTTGTAGTTTATCCTCATGCTAAACCAGTAAAGAAGAAGCTGATAAAAATGCATATATGGATAGCATTATTGGTCAAACTAGAATTACAAAAACTTTTGATGTGGGGTTCATAAAAACAATAGATTATCCTGAGTGGATTTCAAGCCTCATACCAATCTCAAAACCCATTAGGGGCATCAGAATATGTATTGGTTTTAGATATTTAAACAAGGAATGTCCCAAGGATGATTTTCCTTTACCTAATATTATCATCTTTGTGGATCTGATAGCTAGACATGAGATGCTTTCACTCATGGACGGATTCTCAAGGTACAATCAAATCACGATAGTCAAAGAAGATCAACATAAAATAGCATTTACATGTCCATGGGGAATGTATTGTTGGAACATGATGCCATTTGGTCTAAAGAATGCTAGAGCCACCTATTAGAGAGAAATGACTTTGATTTTTCATGATATGATTCACAAAACTTTAGAAGACTGTGTGGATAATATTTTGGCTAATTCAAGAGCAAGGAAGGAACATCTAGAGGTGTTAGGACCAATATTTGATAGAATTGAAGAGTACAAGGTATGGTTGAACCCGAAAAAGTGTGTCTTTGGTGTCACATCCAACTAACTCTTAGGATAGATTATGTCGTGGAGAGGAATTGAAGTAGATCTAGGTAAGTTCAAGATAATCATGGATATGGAACCACCACAGACATTGAAGCAACTATGTGGTTTACAAGGGAGATTGGAATCTATCAAAATATTTGTAGCATGGCTAGCAGACAACTACCATCCCTTTTCTCACCTTCTTCAAAAGGGTATCACCTACAAATGGGATTCAAACTGTGACAAAGCATTCCAGCAACTCAAAGATTACCTACTAACACCCCCCATTCTTATGCCACCAATAGTAGATAAACCTTTGATTCTTTATATCTTAGCTACATTAGTAGCCTTAGGTGCTCTTCTTGCTCAACATGATGAAATAGGGAAGGAGAGATCTATTTACTACATCATTATAAACTTGGTTAGATACAAGCTAAACTATTCATCCATTAAAAAATATTACCTAGTAATGGTGTTCACTTCTCAAAATTTTAGGCATTACATGCTCTCCCAACAAGTGAAGCTTATCTCTAAGATAGACCCATTCAAGTATTTTCTATCCAAAGCGACCCTCACAAGATGTCTGGCCAAATGGGTGATGATCCTTATAGAATTACACATAGAGTACATGGATTGAAAGAATATCAAGGGGAAGGTTATCATAGATCAGCTGGAAAGGTCACCTATCTACGCATAAAATTTGTTGGTGTCTAAATTTCTTGATGAGTTAGTATTTACCCTCAGCATAGTGGAGTAGTGGAAGATGCATTTTGATGGTTCACATACACAACATGGATTTGGAGAGGAATCCTCTTCATCACCCCACAAGGTTATTAATAATTATATCCCTAAGTCACATCGGTTCTCTTTCCCATGTACTAATAACATTATTGAGTATGAGGCTCTTATCACAGGATTGAGGATTGCAATACAATGGAAAATCCAAGAATTGAATATTTATGGAGATTCTCAACTAATTGTAAACCAGGTTAATGATGACTACCAAACCAAGGATGAAAAGCTCATGCCATATAAAAAGATGGTAAAAAGCCTCAAATATTTCTTCATTGACATAACATTCGAGCAGATACCCCAGGTTAACAACTAAGTAGCATATGTTCTGGCTACTATTAGGTCCTTGCTAGATATGTTACATAACATTTTGAAATGTGAATTCCTCATTGAGCAACTTCTCGTCCCAACTTTCAAGGTACCCAAATCTGATTTTTTTTGTGAAATCAATGGTCTCGGTTCCCCATGGTATCATGATATCTTTACTTACCTACATAGAGGTACCCTCCCATATGATCTTACTTTGAACGTTAGAAAATTTAAAGAGTATCCCAATTTGTTCTCTTAGGCGATACTCTTTATCAATGAAGTCCTGAGGGAATGTTATTATGATGTCTTAACCAAGAGGAAGATTTGAATATGTTAAAATAAGTACACAAAGGCATATGTGGTTTACATTCAAGTGGTATAAATCTGGCTAAAGAAACTATTGAGGATAGGATATTACTAGCCTACCATGGAATAGGAAGCTCATCAATATGTCAAGCAATGCATGCAATGCCAACAATATGGGGACATCATCCATGCACCAGCTCAAGAGCTCAAGATGATCACTAAACCTTGGCCTTTCTTATAGTGGGGACTTGACCTCATAAGAAAAATCACCCCCACCTCATCAAATGGTCATAAATTTATCATTATAGCTACTAATTACTTCACAAAGTGGATTGAAGTGATACCTATGACCTATATCACAAGAAAGAAAATATATAAATTCATCCAAAACTATCTCATTTTTTTGTTATGGTGTTCCTCAATCCCTTATCACAGATAATGGAATGTCCTTTAAAAATCAAGATGCCTATGAGCTATGCCAAAAGTTTAATATCCAACACCATTTTTCCACCCCATATTATTCCCAAAGAAATGGTCAAGTTGTGGCTTCAAACAAAACTATCCTAAAAATTCTTAAAAAGATGGCCAATGAAGTTGGTTGTGATTGGAATCTCCAGTTGAACCTTGCCTTATGGGCCTATCAAACCAATTTTTGCATTCCTATAGGAGACACACCTTATTCCCTACTTTATGGAACCAGAGCTATACTACCTATCGAGGTTGATCTCCCATCACTGAGAGTTTCATTGCAACATCTCATTATGGATGAAGAATATAGAGTGTCCATATTAAATGAGCTACAATTGTTGGATGAACATCACCTTGAGGCTTTGAATCATTTATAAGCTTATCAAAACTGGCTTAAAAGGAGCTATAATAAGAAGATCAAAAGTTAGTCCTTCTAGGTGGGAGATCTTGTATTGAAAGAGAACCAGAAGAATATGTTAGATCTAGATAGAAAAGAGAATTTTGAACCTAATTTGTTAAGATTGTTCATTGTCATGGCTAGTTATGGTTCTGGAGCATATCGATTGTCAACACTTGAATTAGAACCCTTGCAGAAGCCTATCAATATCACACATCTCAAGAAGTTTTGTGCCTAGGTATTGAATGGTATAATTCTAAAAAATTCTTAAAAAAATAGAAAAACAACAAAATCAAGAAAAAATAGAAAAATTATTGAAAAAAATAAAGAAAAAGCATCCTCTAGTGAAAACCACTTTGATGGCACCTTGGGAAAGTACCTTTGTGAAAACTTGGCAAATAGGTGCCTTGCATAAATAAGCACCATCTTTCATCCACCATTTTCTCTACAAATTACCTCTACATCCTCTTTCCATTGCATCCATCCCTCATGATATTTATCCTATTTATCCCCTCACCATCTGCATCTATATCATAGTTGGATATTAAGTATCATGTTCCCCTTTAGTACTACTTGGAACATTCCTAAGGTTGGTTTGTCCTACCTATATCAAGGTAGTCTATCACATCACACTGGGGGTATCTTCCTATACTTGTATTAGATCAAGTTCTTGTATATCCCCTCAAGGTTATTCCTAAAATCTCAAAATCTAAAAATAATCATAAAATCTCAAAATCTCAAAAATAGTCACAAAATTTAAAAATCCCAAAAGCATGTGTAAAACATCCAAAATCTTGTAAATTCAAAAATATCAAAAACATACAAAATCTTATAAATTCAAAATCCAAAAACATCCAAAATCTTGTAAAGTCCAAAATCCAAAAACATCCAAAAGATCTCCAAAATCCCAAAAACATCCAAATCACATCAAAAACCCTAAACAGGTCTAAAGAGTCAAAAATTCAAAAACACTTGTCGAACTACATTTTCTTTGATCATGAATGTAGGCAAGGCCATCATCGATGAGCCCCTGAGGCATTAGGTCCATATTTAGGATTATGTCATAATAAACTAACAACTCATCAATGTTTTATATGTCATCAATAAATGGTTACTAGTCAGAGTCATTCAAACTACGCCGTCTCTATGCTTACATAGGCAAGGCCATCATTGATGATGTCCTAAGGTGTTAGGTCAATTTCCCCTTAGATCTTGGTTTAACCTGGGAAAATATTGAAAACCCAAAACATCTCAAAACATTCACAAACACTCAAAAGATCAAAAACAACCTCAAAACATTTCAAAACATCCATATTCTAAAAATATAAAATCACCCATCCCATTTCACTTTCACCCGTGATAAACTTCCATTCATTATAAATCGATCGACATTTTCAATCTTTGGTAATGCAAGTGGAAACAAGTATGGCAATTAGTCAAGTATAAACTTGAAAGTGTAAAAATCTTAAGTATCGATCATGAGTAAACAAGTTAGTTAACATTTGTATCAATGGCCTATAAAATGGTTAGTTTTAGGAAAAAAATTTGATAACATGTCCTAGGATACATCTTTCCTACAATGGACATCATCATTAGAAATCACCTTAGTTATGTTACTTTAGAAAGAGATATGAATAACATTGACTATTTGTTTAGTTTAATCTTTTCTTATGATTTATCTTATTAATCCATTCCAATGACTTCTCGATGATGTCTATTAAAATGATTTAGAGAGAAAGAAATGGGATATTGATCATTATCTTTCATTTATTTGTGCTTGCTAGATGTTCTTGTTATATGACATCTGTGAATACTTTCCTTGCATGTATGGGGTAGTCTCAAGTGAAATAATGGCTAGGAAATATCAGGTTCTTCATACCCTTTGTGTGTTAGTCTCATTCTTGCACATGGTCAAACAAGTTTTTCGTATGTCAAGTATGAACAAGGATACTCCTATTTGTTTGCAGAGTAAAATTCCATTACATTAGATACAATGCCATCCTTGTTTTCAATAACTTGATGCATCGTGTCTATTTGCTACATCAAAAATAAGGAATGATATGATGAAGTTATCCCAATCCTAGAAACAAGAAAATCATCTCTCATCACAAATCTAATAAATTCTCAACTAATCATAAGCTTGTTGTACTTCTGAATCAATCTCAAAGAAATGATTAATCTATTAATTTTATTCTTCTATCTTCTTTCCACACTAAAATTTCCAACCTAGTATCTTGATAGTCAATAAAAATAATAAATGAATCCATCTTGCATCCACAAACCATCAGCATACATACATCATGCATAATCATAACATATCACATGGAAAATATATAAAAAATAAATGCATCTCATAAAATATACATCTTGCATCATCATTGCATATCAGAGGAGAAAATATATGTAAAAAGATAAAGCATCTATTGCATTTTGCATACATCCATAAAAAATTGCATCACAAATCATACACATCACATCATATGCATAATGAAGGTAAACATCATCATAAATATCTTCATCCATATCATAAACATATGCATCCATCTGTACATGAGCATGAACATAAAATAAAACATCATATCATAATTGCATCTGAAGGTCATCTCATATATTTCAAAATAATGGTTGTCATGATACAAATCAAGAGTAATGTATGATATCATCAAAATGTATACATGAGGCTATCAAAAATTAGTCGATGAATGGATATACATCACTAATCAGGATATACATCAAAATTGTGTCTATATCATGGCTCATTATCTATACACCACTGGCTCATCTGTGTCTGTAGCAACTAAGGCAACAACATTCCCGAGCATGAAAATGTGCTCCCACACCCATATGTGTAGAAAAGTGACTTTGGCTGATAGGCTTTGTCCTAATAGGTACACCACCTGGTCCATGTCATGATATAGAGAAGCGAGGATCATCGGTCCTCAAGCATACACTGTCATATCCTTGACCATGCCCTTAAGTACTAAGGCCCAACTAACATTGAAACCATAGTTACACCTGTCCAGAACTAAAACACCCATAATCAATCCTACTATAACTAAGATCAAATTAGTCACACATCAAACAATTGTTTTGCTTTGTCATTTCCAAGTGCACCACTCTATCATTTACAAGTGTGTTTCTATTTATAAGTGTGTCGCTCTATCATTTACAAGTGTGTTAGACTATATTTTCAAGTGTGTCACTCTTTACAAGTATGTCTCTTTGTGCCATTCAAGTGTGTCAATCTATCAAAAAAGTGTGCTACTCTACCAAAAATTGCACAAAAACCAAAAAGATCAAATCTATCAGAATACAACTATGTTGCTTCATACAAAAATAACTGAACAAATATGTACAACTCAAACAAGAATTATGAGAAGGCTAAATACAACGCTCATTTTCCAATCCATCTTTATCCAGATCTTCCAATATATCTTGATCTTGACAAAGGTTCGGTGTATACTTCAACTCTACTCATGGAAAAGTATTGGCATGATCATTTTGATTCCATGAAGTCTCATTTCCTATCTATAGTATTGATCCTAATGCACACTAAGACTTTGTTGAAATCTTCGCATATACATTACCTATCTTGATTTCCTCGTGAAATATAAAACATTGCTAGACACTAGGGGTGAATTATTGCACTCTTGATTTTTAATAACTCTTGATCCATGTCTTGTATCTCACAATGTGGCATCGACATCGTGATCTAGGTATCATTCATCTCAAAATCCAAAAACAGTCGTAAAATCCCCAAAATCTCAAAAACATTCAAAACATCTCCAAAATCCAAAAATATTTAAAACATCTCCAAAATCCAAAAACATTCAAAACATGTGTAAAGTCCAAAAGAAAAAAAATCCAAATCACATCAAAAAACCCCTAAACAAGTCTAAAAAGTCAAAAATACTTGTCAAACTATGGTGTATCTAAGCTTGAACATAGGAAAGGCATCATCAATGAACCTCGAGGCATTCGGCTAGTCTTTAGGAGTCCATCATAATAACCTGACAATTCATTTGTAATTCCCTACTGTATGAACCCCAAAGGACAACAAACACTGCACAATTTTTATTTTTTTTTGAGAGCGCAACATTGCATAAGATAAATTGTGCATTCATTACATGAAAAGCAATTATGCATTTACAAAGTCATCTACATCCTTTGGGGTACACATAATGGTCATTATGAATCATAAAATTTTATCAACGATAGTGACTAAAAACCAAGATCACATAAAGATGACATACAACCATTATTGATCAAAAGAGAGGAAAAGATATTCATCCTTTTATTACCATTCAATTCATAGTTCCAATAATACAATTTTGGAGCATATATCCATAGATACAACACATCAAAGATACAATAGTACATTACATTATGCTTCCCTTATATCAACGAGAAGAGTACACCAAGTACAAGGATAATACATTAATGGAGAATAAGGTACAAAGTGGGGAAATGTTCTTCCACAATGTGAAGCTTTGGAAACTTTTCATTTGCTTCCACATCATGAACACAACCTAGGAACCCAATGGGGTGCATAGCACGTTCCACCAGACCGCGTATACCCAAAAGGTCTACCCCCCATGCTAGGAGATGACAAGAAAGGACCCACAACCAAGACAGACAAGCAAAATGATCACAAGACCAAACCAAAAGGTCAACCAAAACATAACATACAACAATCTCAACAACCACTTACAAGGTGACTGCTTCTAGGGCATATGAAGGAAAAGCAGGGGATACTATGGGAGAGTGTCATCGCACGATCCTAATACCAAAACTTTACAACAATCAAGGTTGTATCAACATAAAACACCCAAACTTTACCAGTCTGAGTGCAAATGCAAGACATGGACCATCTTTCTATACAACCATAACAAGAGGAAAACTACTAAATAAGGTAGCATCCCCAAGAGTTCAAAAACTAATAATTAAATCAAACATTTAAAAAAAACAAATCAAATAAATCCAACATAAACCCATTACCCAATGCCTCGGGAAGCCTATAACACCAACTTTCACATACACCCAACTGAAGGGTATGCAAATACTAGGGTTCCCAAAGAAACTCACATCAAGGCATGACTTATAAACTTGTCAAAATAGAAAATAATACAATGGAGAATACAATCCTTCATGAGAACATAAAAATCAATATTTCCTCTCCAAACACAATACCATGTAACGAAACTTAAAAGTGTATTACATTCTCCACTTGTTTAAACATTCCTTTTTAATTTGATAAATACACTACCTATGGGTTCATGTCGGTTTTCTCCTGTTTTTCCTTCCTGTAAGCTCATGTCGGTTTTCTCCTATTTTGCCTTCCATGATTATGTCCCATTTTCTCATAAAGTATAAGGTTTTATTTTTTATTTAGCCATTTTTTGTTTATTTCCCATAGTCTAGCAGTCCTAACATAAAGTTTCAAAAATATAACGGGAATTAGCCTTAAGTGGTTGATCAGACTATCGCATTTTTGGAAAACTTGGATGTTGGTCGTAGTGTTGATTCTCCTTCATTTATATTGGTTGAGTGAAAGATTGCTCATGGTAGAATAGATTGTCAAGCCATTATTTCTTTGGGAAAAGTTTAGAATTTGTTAGCATACTGCTTAGCTATCTCCTTCTCTAACTGGTGTAATGGCTGAATGTGGTGCTACGCATGAAGACCAAAGCTTGGGGGTTCTGATTTGAGTATACGCATTTTGCCCTTGTGTTTTGTGTCTTTTTGTAAGCTTCTAGTGGGTTCATGCCAATATACTCTTGTTTTCCTTCCTTGATTATGTCCCATCTGTTCTTAAACTCTAAAGATATTTATTATTTACTTAGCTAAAGTTTTTTTCTTGCAGTCCTAACATAAAGTTACAAAAATATAATGGGAATTAGCCTTCAGTGGTAGTTTCTGTCAGTCAAATTTTGGAATACATGGATGATAATCGTTGTTTTGTGTCCCCTTCATTTATGTTGCATGGGTGAAAGATGATCGTTGTTTTGAATCTCCTTCATTTATGTTGCATGGATTACTCTGCATGGGCAGAGGGCGGCTCATGCCATCAAAAGTTATAATGATTCCTGTTGGAACTTTACTTTGTTGTACCCACTAGATATTGATTTCCTTTGGTTCTCTCGCCTCTTAATTTGTTGAGGCTCTACTCTGCTCCCTGGTTGCATTTCTCTTCTCATTGTCAATGCTCCATGTGCTTTTTCCTTATCAGTTTTGGTCTCAATGGAAGCAAATCCCTTGGCTGACTCATTGGCTAATAAAGCTTTTTTGATCATGTAAAATTGCAATGAACTGTTATAGAAAAATTGCAAAGTATTGTTATAATTTGGTGCACTTGAGTTCTGTGCACCTGGGACTACCTGCTTCATGTATTTTGATGTCTTCTTTTCATGTCGAGCTCATTCAGTTATGCTTGTCTCTAGTGGAATTTTGGAATAGCTTTATCAGCCTTTGGATTTCCATGGTTGGTGCTTTGGTATTTTTGTTCGGTTTCCCTTCTCTCTACTACAAGCATGGTTCAAAAGTGAAATATCATATTTGTTTCCGTGGCTTTCTTTTTTGGGGCCACATGTTTCGAGTTTTTGGAATTATAAAGGTATCACTGGCTAATGCCAGTTCATTGCTCTATTTATACCTATGGCTGCTTGGTAGTGGTTTGAAGGGATCGAACTTCCTTTGCACCTCCATGTGAATGTGTTTCTTGGTGTATAATTTGGGGTTGTTCTTACTCTAGTACTGCCTATGCACATCCTTTTCTGTGTTTTGGCCAGCTTCCCCTTCTTCCTGATTCTACATCCGTTTGATTCTCTGTGAAGCATCTAAATTGGCACTATCTTGTTCTTTCCCCATTGAAGGTTTTCTCATATTAATGTATTTCTTTCTAACGGCTGTTTTGGAGATCTTTTGTCTGGTTTTTAGGTCAAGTTTACATGTGTTGTCTTTTGAGGAAACTATTTTAGGGTGTTTCTTGTGCTTGGACAACCTTCCTCCTATGACTCAGTCCACTGGTGTTAACTTTTTTTTCTGGCATTGCATTGTCTGCTTGATGAAGTTATTTAGTTATTTCAATGGTGACACTTCCTCCTCTGAAGAAAGAAGACAAATTCCCGTTGGATCTTGGATCATCTATTGCCACTGTCTTTCTATGTTGTTTGGTTCTGCCTATTTTGGAGAAATGTTTTGCTTTGGTTTCTGGTACCAAGATATTGTATCTTGCTTGGGGTCTTTTTCTGTGGGGGGCTTCTGTGGGGGGTTAAATGATATTATTGTATTTGGGGTATCTGTTTGGGTCTGGTAGTAGTTCTAGGCTAGCTTTTTTGTCTTTTTTTGGAGCTATAACCGAAGGTTTTCTATAACCGAAGGTTTTCTTCCCTAGTTCTTTCCTGCCGGTATGCTCCTTTCGAACCAGAGTTTTGTAAACTTTTCTTTTTAATCAATAAAATGTTCAGTGGCATAGCCACTTTTATTTTATTTTTTTAAATAAGAAAATGAAAGGATTAACAATTTGATATACACTTAAATAAATAAAACCTCTCCAAGTAATTTTAGATCATTAGATATTCAAGAATCACATATTTTATGGCTATTTTGAAATTATTAAATTAAATAAAGCACTTTTGAAAATCTACAATATGTAGCCATTAGATTTTTCTTAATTTATGATCCCTATCGTATACATTTGATTACCTCAAAATAATTAAAATTAACATATAACCTATACCTTTGTTACTTCAAAATAATAAATTTAATTAAAATGTAATATGTACATTTAATTACTTTTAAACTAAATAAATTTAATTAAAAATCTAACATATACATTTGTTGACTTCACCCTAAATAAATCTAATTTAAATCCAACATAGACAATTATCCACAAATCATAATCTAATAGTAAGGAATTTGTAATTAACTTTATCTTTAAATATCTTGAAAATAAATTAAATTTTTAAATGTACTTAAAATGAGTCTAAATTTAAAAATAAATCTAACTTTAAATATGGATACTTGAAATAAATCTAGTTTTAAGTACATTTGATGATAAATCTAATATAAAATAAATCCAATTTTAAATATACTTAAGAATAAATTGTTGATTACATGATGACTAGTAACTCTTCGAAACAACTAACTCTTTAAATATACTAAATTAAGTTAGATTCCATTATTTGATCATAATTGACCAAAATCCCAACTCAATAACACACACACAGATATATATATATATATATATATATATATATATATATATATATATATATATATATATATATATAAAATTTACCCTACAAATATACTAATGATCTCTTTCATATTACAAAAGGGGTTGAAAGAACAATGCCAAGGAGTATAACTTCTAAATTTAGGTACTTCTCTCATAAATGAGAATAATAATATAAATCAAGTAATCCCAAATCAATATGATAACTATCTAAACTCATTGATAAGAAATCAAATACAAAATATTACTTAATAACTGTTATCCCATAACTATTCAAATTAAAATTAGTAACTATTAAAATCTTTTATTGATATCAACTGTTTAATTTACTAATGATCATCAAGTGGACATCTTAATAAATCATAAACAAAAGTATCAAAATTCTTTGCAATAAATAAATAAATAAAATATAATTCCACAAATTTACCTAACCAGTAACTAATACAAAATATTAAGTGAAATGTAAAATATAAAATAAATAAATAACCCATTTGATATTAGGGAACATTAGATATATGACTGACACTATTGCATGCCTATAAATCTTAACATGAATTCCAATTCATGGGATCAAATATTCCCAATGAATTTTATAACTTAGTAATTCCCTTTTTTTTTTTTTTGCTTCTATTCAAACAAAAAAAATATAATGATAAAAGAAAAATCTGTAAGAAAACAGTAGACTGGTATAGTTGCACAAAAAAAAAATGAATTAAATTTTGCGAAGAGAATGATAATAGTATTCCTTCTAATTCACCACATACATAATTTGACAATCAAAAACAAAAACAATATATAAATATGGTCTCTTACAAAACCCACAAATACATATTTTTCAAACACTCAAAAAAAAATAATTAAATATGGTTGATCATTAGGAGTGCATGGTTAACCTTCCTACCCATAATGGCTATCTTGGAGGCAACCCAAGCCTAACAACTACAATGCTAATTAAACCTAAAACTGAGAATTTCCATCACCTAAAACAAAGACAATATTCTTACGGAGATAAATGGCGATACTAGAGGAAACTATCTGCAACATAAGCTCGCCCTGATAAGGTACCTAGGCAGACTTATAAACAAAATGTGAAATGCAGACAAGGAAAGTTACTATTGACAGGATGCCACAAAGAAATGTATTCTCATGAAATGCAATGATTGCAGAGATTGCACAACCTGGATTTTCTCTGAAAAGATTTTAGAAACACTTGAGCCAAAGAAATCGAAGAAAGAGCTCATACCTAGCGTTGATTTACCTGCCCCTGTTTTTGTCTGTAACCTTCTTGCTCTCTCTCTCCTTCGAATATCAAAACCTTATTATCCTTGACAAAACAAATTCCATTCCCCTTAAAGAGCCAAGTTTTTCCCGGTGAAAATACAACCTAGCGCAGCATGCCCAAAAAAAGTGGAGGCCCAAGGCACCACGTAGAGGAGCAATAAGAAAATGGTTGTAAGCACAAGGCACGTGGAGGGCTGAAAAGAAGGCATGAAGCAAGGTGGAGATAAAAGCAAGTGGCAGGTGTAATTCATTTAAATTCTTTTTATTTATTATTTGAATATTATTAAATTATATATATATATATATATATATATATTTAATAATGCAATTTTAATAATATTAAATATATTTTGATTTGCATTAATTTTTAGAACTATTGTCACAAAATTGTCAACCATTTCATGCATTATTAAATTAAATCAAATCAAATTAAACTTAATTCTACCATCATTTAACATTTTATCGGGAAAACATTAAATCACCTCTTTTATCCTGAATTTTTTTTAAATATATATATATATATATATATATTTTTTAAAATTCACCAAATAAAAAAATTGACTAATTTTTTTTTTTGAATAATTCCTTAACAATAATTAAATAGATAATATTATTTAATTAAATATATAATATTATTTAATTAAATAAACAATATTGTTTAATAGCTAATTGGGAATTTACGTAGCTGAAATTAAAATATTATTCTATTTATAATTAATAAAATTAAATACCGACAATTAAAATAACATTCTTTTAATTTTACAAACATAATCTAAAATTTTCAAGCTAATTTAATACTTAATTAAATCCTTGGAAATTTCACAAATCACCTTACTAATTAAGTTTGATGCTTAATTAAATTAATTTCAACAATAATAATAGTCATCACTAAATAATGATAACGCATCATAAGCGAACAATTAACATATTAAAAATTAACGCTTAAAAAGAACGACATAAGACAAAACGATATCAAACAAGATGGGATACTAACGGACGACATCGTCAAATAATGATGGGATGACGGATGCAGACGGGGATGCTTTCTTGTCAAATCCATTTTCAACTTCATACCCATTGGGATTTATGAGGCTCGCCCTGTCCTGACAGTGCAGGTGGAATCGAGGCTTAGGTACCTGCAATCCTGCATAAAACCGAGTGTCGAAACAACATATATATATCTAATGCCATACACACCATGAGAGAGAATTTCAATGTGGTAGGGTGCTCATGGATGAGTGATGCAACACCATCCCTCTCACCCGAACCTCAATCAATAACCATATTCTAAACAACATCATCATTAAACGATAAGTAAACAATTGCATAACCATAACATTAAACACATATGTCCACATATCCAAATAACAATGTTGTAAACAACCAAGTCTAGTAAGCAGAACTATCAACCAACCAAATAGCATGATGAAATGGTCAACAACATAGTCTTGAGTATGCATCAAACATAAGCAATATCTAAACGACATCAAGCACACACAAAAAGGTATCATAGGAGTAACAAGAACACGAGAGGCACTACATCATCAATGTTCATATCCCATCTATAATTGGTTGCTGGCCAAATTCAGTCAAACTGTGTTGTCTCTACACTTACATAGGCAAGGCCATCACTAATAAGCCCTTGGGGCATTAGGTCAGTCTCCCCTTAGGTCTTGATCTAATCTTTGAAATTCAAAACATTTGGAAAATCTTGAAAACCCAAAACATTCACAAAATGTTCAAAATCCTAAAACAACATCAAATATTTATGAAAAACCCTAAAAAAACTCAAATAACTTGAAAACTTAAACATTCACATAATCTCAAAAGTTTAAAAATAGACTCAAAACATTTCAAAATGTTAAAAAAATTGAAATATCTAGAAAACAAACCATCCATCCCATTTCTCTTTCACCCATAATAAACTTTCATCCCTAATAAATTGATCATCACCCTCACCCTTTGGTAATGCAAGCATAAACAAGTAAAACAATATATGGAAAGCAACCCTTAAATGTGAAAAATCAAACTCTTGATCATTATCAAACATGTCAATCAAACCTTATATCAATGGCTTTTCAAACAACCTATCAATTAATAGCCAGTATCCACTAACATGTCCTAGGATACATCTTTCCTACAATGGGCATCATCATTGGCAATCATTTTGGATATTTATCCTCAAAACACATCTCTTTGGCAATAGATATGAATTACATTGACTATTTGTTCATTTTTATCTTTTCTAATGATTTATGTTGTTGACCATTTCCAATGACCTCTCGATGATGTCTATCAAAATGATTTAGAGAGAAAGAAATGGGGCATTGATCACTATTTTTGTTTGTTATGCTTATTGGATATTCTCTTAATACTACCTCGATGAATACTTACCTTACATGTGCAGGGATAGTCTCAAGTAAAATAATGGCTAGGACATATCAAGTTCTTCATTCCTTTTGTGTGTTAGTCTTATTACTTCGATGGCTTATTCTTTCACATAGTCAAACAAGGTTTTTGTACGTTAGGTGTAACGCCCCGTTGTGGAAACCCCAAAGAACAATTAATACAATAATTACCGCACAATTTTTTTTTTAAAAGTAAACATAACTTACATGAAATACACATTAAGTCATGAAACTTCATTAAACAAATTCGCTAACACTTATGTCCCTTGGGGTACACGAGGAGTCATTACAAAACTTAAATCCAAACAACGACAATATTGAATGAAATCCAAAGATATAATCCATAACAAAGTAAACATTTACAAATGTAACACATACATGGCAAGACATTAATAAGAAACCATCCATGTACGAAAAACAACATATACATGATTAACTCCAACTTGTAATGATGAACTCTCTCTATCTTCATTTAAACTCTAGGAACAAGTTTCCATAGATACAACATATCGAATAATATCAGCCATGGATCAAAATTTGTACAAGGTTTATCATTACATTTCATTACAATGCTCAAGAGTAACAATGATACAACAGTGTTCCCCAACATGAAAAATAACCATACAACAAGATAGAATGATACAACTGAGCAGATGAATACAAGTATCATAACTAGCTCCACGTCGGATATAACTTTGGAGTCGCCTCAAGTAACACCAATCCGCACCTCACGATCCTCGACTGGGGACCCAATGGGGTGCTTAGCACGTTCCACCCGACCACGTGGGTCAGAAGACCCACCCCCCGTGCTAAGGAGTTGACAAGAAAGTGACCGCAACCAAGAACGCCACATGACCAACCCAATAAAGAATATCATAGTAACAATAACTCCAAAAGCAACAATAGAAGATTCCATAGATCATAAACGACAACAACCAAGATCCAATAATAGTAAACACAAGACCATAAAGACACATCATAGATAAATCAACAGCAACAATCATAATACACTTCCAGAGGCAACCAAGAAAGCAAAGCATAAGGACAACTAGTGGAGAGTGTCATCACATAGTCCTACATGGGTTATCCTATGCCCTTCCTCCAAGCACTAGCTATACCAGGCTGCTTGAGGCGTTGACTCCCATCTATGGTTATCCTGGCCCTTCCTCCTATTTGAGGCATTGGCCCCATAGGGTGACTCATGCGAAGCCGTTAACCCTTCCCATGAGGATGAAGTAACAACTTTTCCAACCATGGCCTTCTTAGCCTACCATTAGTCTATGATAGCCCTAATGGACAGACAAGGTATCCAAGATTATCTTATTATGTTATTACTACCCATCCCCTAAGTTCTATTATTAGGTTTTCACTTGTTAATATAACTCTTACGTGGGTTATCTTGTGCACTTCCTCCTATTTGAGGCACCGACCCCCACAAAGAGCCACTCTCCCTAGAGACCCAAAAATATAAACAAAATCAAGGGTTGTACCATATAGAACAAAGAATTAAATCTCAACAGATGACATGCGAGGCATTACCCATCTCGCTACAAGGCACATAATCAGAATCTCAACAAAATCCCATACAACCCTTTCAAAACATTGATACCAAAACACTTGCCACATCTAGGCACATAAAGAGAGAAACATCAACTGTCAATTATCTCAAGCCTCTGGAAGTCCAAGAAAATGATGAACCAAGAACCCACAAACTAGGGTAAAATGAAGCAATAAGGTTTTGATATAAAACTTCAACATATAGAAATTTCCAACACAATTTCAAAGAGTAAAGGCTCCTCAAATCAATGTAAACCCAAAAGGAATATGCATCGAAAGGGTCCATTAAAAATCATCCATAAATCTAACACGAACCTAATGGTGTAAAACCACTTCTGAACCAAGCAATCATGTAAAGGAATGACTAATCAATGACTTCACAATAACACACACTAATCTATAATATCAACTATTCTAATTTACCATTCAACTATAAAGGTTACGAGGAAATCAACTCTTAAAAATCATCAACTTCAACCAATTAACTATTCATTAAGATTCCATATATTTTCATATGCTACTTCAACCATAAGCCAACATTCTATCTACTACAATACCATATGGTTATTACACATTTTACTTGCAATTTAACATATCATCTACACAAACATTTTCTCGCCATTTATAATAACGATAACTAAATGTTGTATTTTACACCAAAAAAACTATTATCTAATTGTTGATTATCACTTTTACTAAAGGATATAAACATTTACCTAAACTCACTAATTCTCACTTAATCATATATAATGATTAATTTGTAGATAAAATTTTAAAATCATATGAGTGTGAGATCTATTTTAAGGAAATATACTTGATATAAAAGTAGACCCTTGGGATTCACAAGTAACTATTCTCTATATGATTTTTATAGGAACGCATTTTGTTTAGTATCTCACCTTACATTTCCCTCAACAGATTTACTCTTAAATATACTCTCATGACACATATACGTCTTTACCCATAACTATTTATATAGACACATTTAGGTACACATCATTATAATATTTATTGATTTAAATACCATTTCTTGTAATAACTAATCACATAAAACTTTAAGTTAAAAGACATTCTATAAACATCTATATTTAATCTCCCACAGACTAACACTATACCATAATTCATTTCCATCACTATTATAAATACATATTAATAAAAGCAATATTCTAAACAACCTCTTGTAGCGAATTCTACCACTCCCACCATTAGATGACTACGAAATAATCAGAATTCTCAAGCTAATTAAACTACAAAACTAGAGAACACTATCGGACATTTAAAGCTTACTAAAGAGATGTCTTGTTATAAACACCAAAACGAATCAACAATATTGATTGAAACCAAACCTGAGTTACATGGTAAATAATTTGATTTATGTGAAAACAAAAAGGAGCAATATCACAAAATACAAATGTCCCTATTTCAAAACAAAATTCAAGAAACAAAGACTGCCAAAATATCGAATGCCAAATACAAACCCAACCAAGGATGGATGAAATGCAATGTTCAGAATGAAAATTTCACACAGGTAGAGAATGTTCAAGGATGCCACTTGAGGATAGGCTGGGAGAAGGCGACTAGATAAGGTTTGGTTCATATAGTAAGGGGAATGCTACAAGTTAGAGAAATTAAAAGATACCTGAAGCAGTTGGATTGAACACCATAAAATGGTACATGCTTTTGTGTAAGGATTACATCGCATTCAGAATGTGGAAGCGGCATACACGTTGGAGGAACTAGCTTGGCGCAAGAAGGCAATCGGGTGTTTTCAGATTCAAGACTCTTACTAGCACCGAGGAAAGGGGAAAATATAATCTTTATTTAGAAATTTCATTTGATTGGTTAATCATGGCCTGAGCATGTTTTTCTTGTCATGCTGAACCATATCCCTCATATAAACGATATTCTTGTGGAGAATATTGGTGGTGCTGAAATATTCATTTGAAGTCAATAGATTGGAAATCGAGATACTAAGCAAGAACACAAATTCGCCCTAATCGATTTATGATATCAACTACCAACCTAAAATACAACTCCAACAATCTTTTTAGATGCAATTCGTATCCTAAACCAGTTAGTTAGTTGCATAACAACGACATCATGGAGGAAGATGGTCAGCTGGCAGTGACGCAAAACCATGAGTCACAAATTTAGGCTATTGAAGGAGATTGGAGAAGACAGAAAGGGTGCAATATATAGCCAAGTAAGAACAGAGGATAAGCACCTACAGAGGAAAATTAAATAAAGAGGGGAAAAGGAGATTTTAAGGCATAAGTTATTTGCAATTTATATGATGAAGAAAACCAAGATAGGCATATGGAAACTTAAGCTGAAAGTAATAGAAATAAACTGAATTGAGCTTCATTTTTAGAAGGGAAAGCAACGCATGGGAGAATTCATGTAGAGGTCGAAGGTTTTCTAGAAGCATAGTCTATGTTCATTCAAACCCGAATAAAGAAAAGAACGCACAACCAAGCATAACAAAAACAATGGCGTCAATTCGGATCTGAACATTACAAGTGGAAAAATCTATAGAGTCATAACTTATCTAATGATTACTAGTCTGAAATTAGTAACGCATATTAACTATCGTGCACAATTTTATCTCTTTGATATGTAATTAATTGCCATTAACTAAAGATGCAGATAGAGTTCACTATACGTACTCTATTTCTCATGTAATGATGACAAAATTTGAAGAGTTTTTCTACTCACAAACTTCTTTGATGTTCAAGCAGCCAGTTGCCTCCTCAGACTCCAAGCCCTAGTGATCTATGAGATCTCTTCCTCCCTTTTTCTTTAAATCCAAATCTAGCACTGAATGACCAATGATGAACCCCATGCAACAGTGAAAGGAATGACTATTTGTTGGAATTCCCCCCAACCATCTCTCATCCGCAGACCCCCTGCTATCTTTTCCAAGTAATTTTCAAGCCCCCAAAAAGATCCCCCCAATTCAGCAGTCCCCCAGCTTCTTATTCTTTTCTTCATAAATAATGAACTTTGTTCATTATCGAACCCCAAAAATCAATCCAAATGGTAATGTTTCAATTCCTTTTTAGATTATGAAAAGAAGTGAACATGCATTCCTTCTTTTCATTCTTTTCCTAACTTTTTCTATTTTGAACAAAATCTTTTACTTCTATTTTCGTTCAAAGTAACTTCAGTTTTAAAGCATATCTTTAGATTTTATTTAGGATTTAAAATAATTATCCATCTTTTCCTTGCTTTTGCAAGGCAAAGGCTTATCTCTTTTACTAATTTAATCTTGAATTTATTTTTTTAATTTTTTTTATAGTATCAATTAAAATCTTATGAAATTATTATTTATCATTATTTATTTCTTTATCAATAAGCTTTTAATCTCAAAATTTTAATTTAATAAATAATAATCATTATCGTTGTATAACACCTCTTCAAAACATATTATATTGAAACATTGGTTTAAGGTATCATGTAAAACAATTTTAACTTAATTAGCTTGATTAGACAAGATTAATCAAAATACTAGAGTTATCACCTAATCCAACAACAAACAAAACAATGAAACTACCTAATATCCATAATATCATTTCATAACTTAGTTCATTTTTTTAACATTTTTACTTCCTAATTAAATTAAATTGTTCTTTTAATTATTTTGAAATAGTTAATTATTAAATCAATGCTAGACAATATTACTAAATCACATAATTCAGAAAATAATATAGTGATGAACTCAAGACATCTCAAAATCAACTGATCACACTTACTCAAATATGGTGAAGGACCAAAAGCGGAGGGGCGCTACATTAGGTATGAACAAGGAATACTCCTATCTTTTTGCAGATTCAAAGTCCATCACATGAGATATAGTGTGATCCTAATTGTCAATACCTTGATGCATCGTGTCTATTTTCTATATCAAAAATAAGGAATGATATGATGAATTTATCCTAATCCAGGAAGCAAGAAGTATCATCTTTCCAATCACCATATCCAATAAAGTTTCAAATAATCATAGGCTTATTTGATTTTTGAATCAATCTCAAAATAATGGTTAATCAATATCCATTTCATTCTTCTACTTCTATCCATCTTATTCTTATTCTTCTATCTTTACTAACAGTTCTATCCAAGTATCAAATCTGTGTGATATATCAAAATATACATGAGGCTACCCATGGTTGATGACTGTCTATACATCATAAAATCCATCTGCATTAAACATCTGAGCTTTCTAAGGAGTATCTTTCATCCTCTAATCAGTTGAACTAATCATGTATCTTTGTCACATTCAACCCAAAAATTAAATTTTTTGTTCGTTCTCTTGAGGGGGTAGTATACCAGCATAAATTCCTTCCATTGGGGCATAGTGGGGCATCTGGAAAAATAATTAATTTTTGAATTTTTGATCTAAGCAACCACATTGATCTGAAAAGTGTCAGTTCTTTGAACCAATATAATAGGTACCTTGCTTCAAAGAGGGGAAAAATGTAGACACTTAAAATTGTCTTGATCAATATCGCACATTTGATTCGATTTACTAACACCATTTCCATCTGGATTCGACCACTTTTGTCTATTTAATTAAATAATCCTAATTGTTTAATTAATTCATCATTTTATTCTATTAGTCAAATAATCAACATTACCAGGTTAATTCACCTCTTTCATATTAATTTTCATCCTATTTGATTAAATAATAAAAATTATTTAATAAAATTCTCTAATTCTTCTCATTTGATTAAATAATCTGAATAATTTAAGGGTGATCCCACAATAGCGGTTTACATTTTTTGGGAGATCCTGATTTTTGTTGAAATCACATATTTTTAGAAAATATAATTATTTAAGCCTTAAAAAGTTCCATTTAAAGTATTCCAATTGAAAGGGGTTTGATCAAACCACCTTAGACCAAGCCCCCTTGGATAGAATCCTACTAGTTTTAAACCATACCTATAACGGAGTCTCCTTTACACCTATCAAAATGCTAATAAAAAACCACTTTTGATTTACCATTTTGGGGATCAAATGAATTCATTTAAAATTTATTTTTTGTATGTAATCCTTATTATAAGCTTCCAAAAAAGTATAATTTTAATTAAATTAAATTTGATTATTATATTTATTTTTTATTTCTTGTGAATGTAGGTTTTTCATCAAAAATTAAGCTCTTTCTTTTGCACATGTGGAAAAATAGCATATTATCAAAAAAAAATATTAGTGCACTAGATATTGATGTCCTTGATCCAAAAAAAAATTGAATTTAAATACATACAAAAAAGTTATGCTTTAGCGAGTAAATCATGTCTAAATTGTAACTAGTCTGACTTTGAAACTTAATTAAGAAAAAAACATTCAATGAAATGCTATGAAACCAATTCCATGCACTAGATATTGTAGTTACAAATCTAAATTTGAAAATATTAGAATTTTATCCTTCATAGAAAAAAACTTATGTGTTAGCCAGTAACGTCACTCTTTAAAAATCGTGTTTACTATTAAAAACTAGTTTTCGAAGGAGATGGAAAAAGAAGTGCAATCTAATTCCAAAATTTTTGAGAAAAATATATTTAGAAGCTACAGAAAAAATTTCATCAATCACTAGTTTGCATCATCTTAAAATTCCTCATAGTTTAACTGCTATAAGTGCCTGAAAGTAAATATTTAGTTAAAAAAATTATTTCAATGTCCAGTTTGGCCAAAAATTGTAAACCAGTATTGTGGGATCACCCTTAATTAAATGTCATTAATTCCTTCTTTTTAATTAAATGAGCTAATTTTTTAATTAAATATTTAAATTCCCCCATCTTGCACAATTAAATAATATTCTAATTATTTAATTAACTAATATTTCTATTTCCTCTAATTTCTCCCACTTGCAAAGAAATACTCCCATGGAATATTCCTCCAATTCAAATTCAAACCATTTCCCTCCAACATGGAAATATCTTGCACATTCCTCCTAAAATTAAGGATTCATGTTTGAATCAATTTCAACCTTTTATTAAATTCATCAATCTATGTGATCTTTCAATCTCCTCCATGGATTGAAATCTTTGATCCATGCCAATCCATCTCATCAATTTGCATCCCTTGATTAACCAAATTGATCCTAGCCATTGATTCACCTATAATTCTTATAGATAGCCTCCATTTCATGAGCAATTCATCCACAAGCATTGAGATTACTTGCACTATAACTATTTTTAGAGCCATCTTTTAGAGAATTTATACATTTTGCATCCATTTCATCATCAATTCACCATTAAAGCATCGTTCAAGCTTGTTTCATCAATAGAGATTGGGAAAGGGTCGATCATTCCACATAAATTCAACACCAATCCCCCAATGGGATGAGGTTTGAATATTAATTAGGTTTTCATTTCTGTAATGCCCCTCTGTTTACCTTGTCTGAACAACTTCTGGGATTTCATCTAGACTTTATGAGGTTGTTTATCTTGACTTTATGTTACTGTTTGATAAACTTTATGACACTATTGGATGTTACTTGGACATGGTGATATTTTGATGAGTTGATGTTGTGACTGATTATTTGTTTATAACATGCTTTCACATTAGAATAGTTGTTATTTGAGTTAATATTGATGTATGCTTATTTATTGATTATTGATGTTTTAATTTCATTAGTTATGATGTGATTGTATTGGTGAAGAGAACGGTATTGCATCTCTCACTTTGTGAGTGCCCTCTGATTTCCACGATTCTCTCTTCACGGTGTGTATGAATTATTATCTATATACATGTACAAATTTTATTTGTGTTGTAGGTTTGCAAGTACTGGACATTAGCTTCACCTGGTTTCATAGGTCTGAGTGTGTCTGTAATGCCCCCACCACGCAACCCTAGGGGAAGTTGCAAACTACAACCAATTTCACTACAATTTTTTTTTTCCTTTTTTTTTTTTAAATACAATTGCAAAACAAATACATGCATGACAACAACACAAGCCAACAATCCCCTAAGGTCACGTGACAAAGATTAAATAATTCACAATTTAAAACAACATACATGAAATGAAATATAACAACATTCACTTAATCTAATGTAAGCACATACTTTCCATACATGAGATTTCCATTTGGGCCATGAGATCCTTCTCGGTTCCAAGACAAAAGTGATATAATTACATTTACATCTCTCATTCCTAGAATGAGGCAAATCAATGACATAATTGTTTATTACAATTTCCACCTCGATAAAATGAGGGGTAAATAAAATATAATAGCACAAGCGTAACTGAAATCAAGGTAGCAACTGGAATCCCACGAGCTCTCCAACACGAAAGTCTCGTCCACAAAAGAAAAGCCAACACAACGGAGTATGGTGCACGTTCCACCCAACCATGTGATACCCGAAGGCTCACCCCCCGTGCTAGGAGATAGTAACAAGAGTTTCAGGGCATGACTAACAACCTCTAACATAGGCAACATGACTCAACTGGGAAATGATACGAACATGACCGCACATGACATAACGGTAACAAGGCTTCCAGATTCTAAATACATGAACACACCACGATTACAAACATAATGCTGACTTAGGAGAAGTGTCATCGCAATGTCGCATGGGATATCCTGGCAAGTCTTCCTAGGTCCCGGCCCCCATCTCGGGATATCCTGGTAACCTCTAACGACTCCCGGCCCCACATGCAGACCAATGCGGAATCAGTTATCTTTCGAAGGGACAAGATAACGATCTTGCCATTCCAGGCCTTCCCATCTCATCCCAAGCCTATGCAAGCACTTGCATCCATGAGCGAGGCAAAATTTATCTTTTTAAATGTTGGTACCACCTATGCTAATTAATTGGTTAAAGTTATCACTGAATTAACCAACTTACATTGAGATCTCCTGGCACCACTTTGTGTGCCGGCCCTCAATGCAAGCCACTTCTCTAAGACAACATGTGGAACTATGCCACCACAAAAGGGTACTCAGGTGCAACCTAGGGATAATGAATCCCTAACACGACATAAAGTCAACGTAGCCCGTTCGTGATAATAGGGTACAACATAGGACACCATTAAGCACTACCCAAGGCAAACAAGATCGACCGACATGACAGCAACCCCAAAACACATAAAAGAAACAAAACTATCTGGAAGACTTACATAGTACTTACAAGACTTCCCTTACCCCTATAATTTATGCCAAACATCAAAAGTAAGCACTACAAGCAATTTTAAATAAAAGCTAAAATTAGGATTTCGTAAATCCAATTCACCCAATGACGTAGTGCACTTCACTAATTTAACTCATCATAAGCTTGCACAGATTAAAGAGGCTCAAATCACACTAACAACCCACCATGGTTTAGCTATACGTTAATTCTCCTTAGTTCGAACCATCTAAAAATTTAAATCCATCTCTTTTGTTCATTCAATAATTTATTGTAAACAAATTCCTCATTTAAAATAACTATACATAAATACTAAATATCTATGCAATTATATATAATATATATATATCTAACACATATATATACAATTACATATATATTCAAAATACTTATGTAACTGATATTTAAATCTACAATTGTTATCACCTAATACTCCCATTATAATATAATATAATTATATTATAACATACATATTATATTTAATTATTAAAATAAAATAATAACCAAACTTTATATTTATATATATTAAATATAATATATAATATACCACACATGTTATATATATATATATTACATTTAATAAATATAATATAACAAAAAAAAAATCTAACAAAACAAAAAAAAAAGTTTAATCACAAGTCAATGAGCAAAAAGGGAGGCTGGATGCAGCTGTGAGCTGCGCCCAGCTCACCCTGGGCGACGCTGCCCATGACAGCACCTCCCACAGCCGTGGGAGGAGCTGCCATGGCAGCGCCCTCCCCTGGGGCAGGCTGGGCCGGCCACAGTGCCGCCCTCCTTCCCCACTAACAAAACAATGCTAGGTTTAATTTATTTGTTTTTATTTTTTTATTTTTCTTCTAACAGATGCACACAGGGATGGAGAAACAGGGGAAACCCTGTCCCTGCTCTGTTCTGGGAGAAATCTCAGACAGAGCCATAAGAATCTAAATAAAATGATAAAAATAAATAAACATCTACAGATTTATAGTTTAAAAACAAATACACTGAATTTCTCAACTTATACATGTTTAAAATGACAGAGAAAAAAAACAAATGGTATTATGCAAAACCCAGAATTTTAACCCAACTATCTGATGGTTTCTTTTTATTGTTTTTTTTTGTTTTTTATTCTTTTCTCAGTTTAAATGAAGCTTTTCTCATACCTATAGAAATTTCTAAAAAGTTTAAAAGAGGCTCTATTAAATACACATAATTTTCACAAGAGTTTCCCCATGTTTTAATTCAAACCATTTTTTTTTGTTGAGAGTTTTGATACCAGTTGAAATGAAATTGCTTGATGGGTTTTCCTTTCCATTTACACATTTTGAACAACTTCTAAACTATTTTCAAAATAAAGGAATTGCATGAGGTTTAAACCAGCACCTTGTTTTTTTTTCTCCAACCTTGAAATCTTTCAATGGAGGCTTGTGCTCTTTCCAATCTTC
>VDFB02193867.1:769608355-769698881 GCA_007258455.2 Sequoia sempervirens | reverse complement strand
AAACCACCTAAACTCAAAATTTGAATGTTGTTTTGGCCCCAAACTAAAGAGGAGCTCTATTTATGGGCGGGTTTCTAATTTTTTGGGTAACTTTTTGGGGGACAAGCTCGCATATTGCGAAAGGGTTATTCTGTAGCTTTCTGTAACTTGCATGTGTTGTAGAACTTAGGGATTGAGATCTTCTGCATGTAAGAAGCTCCATTTTCTGAATAATAAAATTATTCTATTGTTTGTGGGTTATTTTCTAAGTCTCGGGTTGTGCCCTCATCAAATAATGTATAACTTGGACTAAAGATAACATCAAACACACATTCAAAATATATCATTTAGACATTTAAATCATAAATGTACAACATAAATTTGGACTAATTTTTTTTACATTGAATTTAAACATAAGAAATTAGACCATATGCAACATTTTAGTTGAAATCATGTTTAAGTTTATTATAATTGAATTAATTATTGACTTGAGAAATCATAAGTACAAGTATTTTAATGAGCTATATGTACATGTGGAAAATTTCTGGATAATTTTAGGATTTGGTTATAATCTTGGATTGTAATAGCATAGTTTAAGAGAAGACTTGGATGAAATTTATATATTTATGGCTATTCATATAAACTATCTAGAGTTTTAATTTAAATTACCTAAACATAAATTACTATAACTATGCCTGCAAAATTTAGGATTTAATTAATAAATCAATGGCATAGAATGTGTATTTATAGGGTATTAATAAACACCCCTAAATTCATATCTACTCCTCAAATTTATGTTTTCCATACTCTCTTTGCATACATTAATATAATTAAAGAACCTCCCTATTTTCACAATATATCCTATGTACCAATTTTTTACATTTTTATATCCCCTTATTATTATTATTATTATTATTATTATTATTATATATCTTATCAACCAAGGATTTCTCAAAAATATTTGATGATCTATGAAAAATATGTCATTTTGTAAAAATATTTTATGCTTCACCTTTGTGAGCATCACCTAGATGCAATGATTGTTAATTCGACCATTCATTATCATGAGAGATGGGTTCTTGTGAATCACTACTAATGAAACATGGGTCAATGAGTTTGACTCGTAAAACTACACGGTTGAATCTTAATAGCAATATCACAATTTCACACATTGTGGAAAATACATCCTACTTATCAAAATATTTGATTTACAAAAACTTATACATCATAATCCCCAATCCCTTGTTGTACCAAATCTAATTAAAAATCCCCCTAATAACAAATATCATAATTATATTATACATGTATATTAATTTGAATTATAATAGAATGGTTTTAAAGATACTTGGTGATTTTTTAGGACCAAGGCTTGTAGAATTAGTAAGAGTTTCCCAATAACTAGTTTTAGGGAAAATTGGTATGATTATACTAAACCTACATTATTATTAGGATTATATAACCCTACCAAGGCTCCTAACCCCCAATACCTACCCATATCACATTAATTAAACTATCCCCTTTCCCTTAATACTAAAGTGATATACAGAGTCACAATTTAGTTATTTAAAAACTCTAAATATATGTGCACATGCTAAAATATTAGTTAATAGTTGAATCCCCTAGCTATCAACATAAAAATTGTATGGAAACTATAATAGAAGAAAATAGACTCTATTAAGGAAAGATTATTCCTTGAGAGTGATCTCAACTATCACACTTAAGTTGACCAACCTAAGGTTTTTTGAACTAATCTACTATTTTATATTATATTGATTAAATATTTCAAAAATTTCTAATTCTAAAATAGTAATATGCTTTATGAAATCAAATTGAAATAATTAAGTTGAATACACTAGTAAAAATAATACTTGTAGAGAAATGAAAATAATATTTTTAATGTAGAAACAAAAAATATAAGAAATGAGGAACTTGGATTTAAATTTTTTAGCTCTCTACCATATACACTAGCACTTTGTGAGGATGTATACAATGAACACTATTATATTGTATGGATAGAAAGTAGAAATATTTTCCTATCCAAAAAAATCACCTACATACAAAAAAAATAGATAAAAATAGCATAACAATGACAGAAATAATGTAACAATAGATAAATAAACTATATATTAAGGGGTAGGATGCTACATCCCTAAGATATGGGTAACAAACAAAGTAGAATTATTGAAATAAACCATTTGAAGGGAGAATAGAGGTGTACTTAGATAACTAAAAGATAGTTGGAGGGTGAAGGATGATATGCATGGTTTCATGTGCAATGATTTATATGGGAACCCTTAACTATTAAATAGGATTGGCCCATGTTTGGTGGGGAGTGTTGAGCAGAGGCATGGGCATCTATCATTCTATAAATGATGAAGCCACAACATATGTTATTGCATTGTAGGTACATAGAGGGTGGGAATTCAATTAAATGTTGTTGGTAAAGATAAGCTTTATTTCTCCATTTAGTGAAAATTGAGAAGGAAAAACACACTTGAATAAGGATAGAATTTTTTAAGAGAAACATCTATCACTAACTATAACTAGAGAGAAGATTACTCACATGAAGAATGTGTTTAAAAATTTTCCATGATCTTCTATAAGGAACCTTGGTGTGGAGTGGTGTATCAATTCAATAAGAGCAAAAAAAAATTCTATGGAGGTTCTCCAATTTGGAATATGGTTGAGAAATAGGTCATTTGAATGTTAAGGATAAGATGAAATATAAATAGATAGGAAGCCTTTATAGAATTCCTTACCATTGGAATGATAGGATATTAATTTTGAAGCTTGTTCCCCATGATTGAGATTGTAAAATTTAACTTCAAAATTTTGGTATGTTGATTGATAACCTCGTGTAAATGAGTTATTACTATGTGTAATAAATTTATAATCATTGAGGAGTTTTATAAAATATTTTGTGTTTCCTTGTGGAATTATGTCAAATAGTTTGGGTACCTACATATGCTCTTTCCTTTGAACCTATGTTGGGTTTGGTTTAATATCAGCATATACCTAAGTGAGATCCCTACTTATGCTCAACATACTAGAAAAACTGAGATGTTCTTGTGTAAACAAATATTTAAATGTATTCTACCTCAATTGCCAATATACTTTGCATTTATTTGCTTTGGGAGGGATATACAAGGGATTATAAACTTATTTGGAGAATTTAGAATTTGGAAAACCCTATGAATGATTGTACTTACTCTTTTGACTATCAAGGACCTAAAAAAATGGTATTTGGGCATTTCATTATTAATTTATCCTTGTGTTGGAAAACATCATTCAATTTCTTTATATGTTGACTATTTTGTGATGGTTACTATAGTAAATTTTAAGGGTTTATGATTTACGGTTTATGATTTACGGTTTATGGTTACTAGATTAAGGGTTTACGCTTTACAATTTATGGTTTAGGGTTTTAAGGTTTACAGTTTTAGGGTTTAGGTTTTGGGTTTTAGGGTAAATACAATTTATGATTTTTTATTTATAATTTAGGTTTTAGGGTTTTAGTTTATTATTCACCCATTATTTTGATGAATATATTTAGAAATGGATTTTACAAACTATAAAATTACAAAAATTGAAATAGCCTAAAATATAAACCATGAAATTTCAAACTATAACATTACATTATATACCTAAAATGTAAATCCTATTTACAAACTATAAGCATTAAATATATAGAAAAAAAACCGCAAATACTAACTTGGAGGTCACTAAAACTTGGTACATGGAAGGGAGGTGGTAGGAATATTTTTTTGGTGTAAACAACTTAAACAATGGGTATACTTTTGCCCATTATCGCTCTCAATCCATAGATCTTGTTGTAGAAAAAATGAATGACAAAATCATTTTTTAAAAGAATTAAATAGCTTTTTGAAACGGGTTCCCATTTTGAAATGGGCACCCATTCCTTAACAGGTACCCATTTTGTAATAGGAACCTAAAGCAAAATGGGTACCCATTCAAATTTAGGCTCAGGATCCCATTTTTTTGGTTTTTTGGTTGAAACTTCCCCTCTTTGTGGACCCAACTTCTTGCACTTACCCTATTACAAATATTGAATAATAATTTAAATCCATATGGTCCCTTATAGTAGTGATATTACAGATGATATCCCCTAAAGTGTGGCCTTATGTCTCATATAATGCCCTTTTAGAGGTGATATTGCACATGATATACCCTAAAGTTTGGCCTTGTTTTTCACATTATATCCTCTTTAGTATTAATATCATGTATATTTTTAATAAAGTGTACGTGGCCTTCTCAATCTACGTTAGTGTCCCCTTTGTTGTGGTATTAGATGTGATAACCCCCTAAAGTATGAATTTTCATGTCATGTTATGCCCCCTTAGTGTTGGTATTATAATTGATACCCCCTAAGATGTGGCCCTTCATCCCATGATTTTTCCTCTCTTAGTTGTGGTGTCACACACAATAGTCCCTAAGTTGTGACCTCCCACGCATTGAGTAGTATCCTTTGAAATATAATGATCTATTTTTTGGTATGTACCCTTTGTGATGGTGTTATTTATAACACCCCCTAAGGTGTGTCTTTTTGATATTTTTTCCCCATGACATTGAACTTTGTACACCTCTTAAGGTGATTCATCCCCGATGAGGTTAAACTTGTGTACACCTAATGAGGTGATTTTTATCCCCTATGACATTAAATAATCCCCCATGATGTTAAAAGTTTTGCACTCCTTGAGGTGTGATTTATAAATTAGTCCATGGATTCGGCATAACACAACTTGATAATTCAAGAACTTAAGCATGTTTTAACATGGTCACCTAGCATAACAAAACTTTTTTTTCATTGGAACCATGTGTTTCATGAGATACCTAGCATAATGCAATTTTCTAGCCTTATGGAACCCATCATATTGCATGGACATCTAGCATAATACAACTTGTTAGCTAGTAGATCCATTTAGCTCATGATTGACTTCACATAATGCAACTTGTTGGTCCTTATAAGATCACTCTCTTGTCTAAAATCATATGCAAGAGATGATTTTTGGTACTTGAGAAAAATTTAAGACTGAGGTCTTTTTTCCTTACCAACTCGAATCTTTTTATTACTAACCTTTTGTTTTTTTTCTTGTGATTATTATATGTTTTTTGATCATTAAGTGTTGTATCTATGGTTCTTTGTGTTTGCATTGTGTTGGAATCATATTCTATGTTTATGTTTGCATTATGTTTTTTTGTGTGTCTTCATCACGTATGCTTCATGTTTGTCATGTTGCATTACATCTCATATATGTGTGTTCCCTTTTCCTTAAATTGTCTTTCCATAGGATCTTGAATCTGGGGGCTAGCATATCCCCTAGATTCAATATTGTCCAATCTCTTCAATATTAAGATAATTGAACCCTTCTTGGACATACTTTAATGTGATTCTAAGCGTAAGTTATTGTACTCTCACTAAAGTGGGGGCTAAATGTAGCATTAAAAAATTTCACCCTTGACAATTTCACACTAGGTTTAACTACCCCTATGTGCTTGGACCTAAATATGCATTTAATTACCCATTTTATGAATATTCTCAAAAATAAAAAAATAGAAATAAAAGTAACCATTTAATATTTACCCTTCATGTTTAAGGCCTTGAAAAGGTTGGGTCTAGACTAGAGTGCCCAATTCCCTTGTCAAACCCTGTTTGGCTCCATTTTGGATATGTCAGTGTTGGTATTTTATTATTTGAATATCCAATTTCACTTTCCAGCTATCAACATTTTGATTTTTGGGAAATTAGAAAAATTACATATAAATAAATTATTTTCATCATTTTAATCCTATCACTTTCATTGAGAAAAATTGAGCATCCTAAAATAAATCAAGATCATTCAAGAGTAGAATTATTAACATATTACAACATTTATTTCAATCAAGCATCATGTTAATCATTCATCATATTTTTATGTAAGTTTTTTCATGTTAAATATTTTCATTTGTTTTGTGAGTACTAACACTTGCAAGACATAAAATCAATTGAATAATTCCTCCTTGAAGGTGATGAGTACATGACTTCAATCCATCAAGGAATATAGATTTGAGTGGTGAGTTGTAGCATTAGTCAATTCATTACTTGTTTACCATTTAACCTCTTCCCAACTAACGGTAAGCTCTCTTTATATATCATCATACCATTGTGGAGGTAGAAATACCAAAACAAGGTTTGACTTAGGCAAGCACCTATATGACACAACCCTTCCCCCTCTTCCATGTGTGCAAGTTTTCATATCTAAAGCGAATTGGAGGAAGATTGAAGACTAATTTCTCATTCATGCATTCAAGCCCTACAAGTTGTCAATTCAAGGAAAGTTGATTTTCTCAATAGCAAACAAAGTTTTGACAGTGACCCTAAGAGAATAGGACTTGTAGATCTAGAGCTACAGGCTTGTAAAATCATATCCTAAAAATTAGTAAGCTAGACTATGACACCCCATGCCCTTGACCAGTAAATTCAACCTCAAATTTACATGATAAGCTCCCTTGTTTCTTTCTACATTTCTAAATGATCAATTTCTATCTTTCTCCTTTGTATTTCTCAAAATTATCTCAATTTACTACGTTTTTCATACTTTACCTAAGAACATTGCATCTTGAAATTCAGTCAATTGAAAATCAATCCAACCATCCAACACATTCATAATACTGGATTAAAACCTTGATCCACCATTCTGGCTCTTCCATTCAGGTTTGTAGCCAAGTGGGTATTGAGATCATTTTTAAACCATCACCCTAATGAGGAGAAGTGTGATTTACAATGTGTATCCATTTTCCCAATCAAACAAGAATCATATACAACCAATAAGAAATAACACAGAAATGGAAAAAGATATATGATATTACTAATTGGACATACTTAATAATCCCTCTCTAAACTTCCAAAAATCTATATGAAATATTGGAAAGACCATTATAAATAATGTTTTTATTGTCTTATAGTGTTGCAACACTTATCAAATTAATATTACATTCACACCAACAAATGTGGAAAGAGAATACCCTAAACTAAGAACATATCACACTTCATCACTTGAAAATTTTCTTGAAAAAATACAATTTTCCAAGGGGGTATTCAATTACAAATATCTATTATAATATATCTATCTCTTCATAATTTTCAAAATGATATTCTCTAATGGTGATTGAGAATGCAATGGTTGGAACACTAGAAATTCTTCACAATTATAATCACATGGAAATGGATAAATAAACAAACCTTTATTCTAGAAGATAAATTATTATATATAGTACCTTTTTGTCATATAATTCCTTCAAAAATTACCTAAGAATAGGTTTTCAACAATTTTATGTGTAAAATAAGTAAAATACCATAAAATTGGCTATAATGGAAGCCTAGATCTTTCTTGGAAATATTTTTTTTGGGAACTCAACAATCACATTAATGGAAACATGTCATTCTCATATTCCACCATTTGAATTTTCTTGTGAATCTATTCCCTTGAGATGGGTGACTTTTTTTGGTAGGAAAGTGCCTTTGGAGTAGTTTTAGCATCAAATTTGGTCATTAGTGGTGACCTAGGTTATGCAAGGAGGTAGGTAGGGATTAACAATGTAAAAAATGCGAGAGTTACAAAGCTTTGAGGTTTGAGGGTTGGGGATACCACAAAATTTATTCTATTTTTTGAGGATTCGGAGCTAGAAGCACAGCTTATCTTATGCCAAAGGCATATAAATAAAATTATCTCTACATCATCAACTTTAAAATATATATGTTAGGAAATTATTGAGATTTGGGGAATGGGGATACAAAGGATTTCCTACCCCAGAGTATTAAATTAAAGGAATCAAGATTCCTACATCTTCAACTCCAAAAAGTATATGAAAGGAAATATCAAGATTTAGGTATCAAGGATACAACATAACTCAAGAACCTGAAAAGGTGACAGTGAAAAAAAATTAAAGGATTGGGAGTTAGGAATACTTCAAAACCCATACCCAAAAGTATCATGTTAAAGGTATTCTTACATCTTCAACTCCAAAAAGTATATGAAAGGAAATATCAAGATTCAGGTATCAAGGATACCACATAACTCATGCCACAAAGGTTGTAGGAAAAAGGATGGATAAAAGTGAGACTCTAAAAAATAACATAGTAAATGGATCAAGGAGGATTGATAATAGGGAACTCATCCCTTGAGGTATGTGGGCAAAAATATTACCAAAATGATGACTTTGAAAGGTAACTTAGTGTAAAGAATCAAATTTTGGGGACTTGAGGAAAATAATTCTAATAAGAGAATGTTCAAATATTTAGCAAAGACAAGGGAAAAATTGGGGATCAATGGAAAGTTGTGCCAAGATGGGAAACTATGAAACTCCAACATTTAAGGCACAATATTTAGAATTTGAATAGAAAACTCCATACTTAAAATTTTTAGGATCTATACAAATTCAAACACATGATAGGATCATAAGGGATAAGGGATAACTACACTTGAGAAAACTTAATTAAATGGAATCCAAGTAAATATTTCTCAAATTGAATGTATATAATGGGAAAAATGAATTCTACATGCATAAGGGAACTAGGACTCAAGAAAATCTTGGTAATATCAAATTAAGTTCCTTCATTGGATTTGGTTGGGAATTTGTTTCTCTTGAAAGAATAATGAGAATATAGATCTATAAGAGTAGGTCACAAAAGGAGCATAAAGAGGTGACTGGGAAAAATACACTTCATCTTGACCAACAAGTGTTAAAACTACACAAAGACACAAAATAAAAAATATACAAGGTATGGCATCATTACATACATGAAGTAATATTAATCCATAATATAATGAACCAAAAGCTTCACATGATACTAGGTAAAACTCATGATGTAGAATGAACTATCATTATTATTATCAACAACCCCATATTCCCATGTCATAATACATATTCTTCTCCATTACAATGATCTATCCACAAAAAACTAGTATGTATCAACATATACCTTTGGAGTTGCATCTCAAGTGTTCCTTCTTGAACATAATTTAAACCAAAGGGATAATTCATTTTGTCTAAGAAAATTATATTATCCATGTACCCTAGATCATTATTGAGGTAAGAAATTGTAGATGCACACTTAGGATTTATCTTGATGACCTATGTTGCATTGGACTTACACCTTGCCATATGGGGACCTCGACATCATGTAGCAACACATACACTAGAGGCACTAAGATTATTGTCATATAAAATTCTTCTTGATAAATTAGTTCAAATGATATCCTACCAATAGCTTCTTCATATGTTATCTTATTAGCCCATGATGCATACCTCCATTTTTCATCATGTAATTACTTGTTGATAAGTGTAATAGATTTTGTATACCAATATTTTTTCTTGTAAATAATAATAGAAATAATATTATAAGATGAAGACACATGGTAAATGGCTAAGAAGGCTCATAAAATCTTGGAATTACCAATACGGATGCATCCTAAAGGTCTTCCTTTATTTTTACAAATGCATCAACTAATTCCTAGCTATAGGGGTTTATTTTTTTGTTCATACATTCAATGGGAGCAAGGAAAAGTAGAGGATCAATAGTTTCATGATCTTCACTATCACCACATATGGTAAGAAGGTTAGGACTAGAATAAAAGGAAGGAATTTCATTGGTGGTCTCATAGATATCCTCCACAATGTGTAGATTTTATTCTTCCATTTGTAGGATGAGCTTTTCACATGATAGGCTTATTTGATCATGTGGGAAGGCTAGGAATTTTTCATAAATAATGCAATGCATGACTTGGCTACAAGAGAGAACACATTTTTCTTCCTTTTTCTCATGGTATATGCGTTATTCTTTCAATAGTTGGGACTAAATTGGTTGTGCCTTATCACCTATATTTTCCTTGTCTAGAACATCATGTTCATGAGAATGTGGCACCTCTTTCTCCTTCACTATCTACCATTACATTAAATATATTTATTTACGTTTTTCCTACTCCTTATCTCAATTGCTACCTTTTGATTCTCCTTGACATTGTTCATGTCACTTCTATTTAATGTAGAAACAATGGTGATACTTTTTTAGGCACTTATATTTCTCTTTATTGATAGAAATTTTGGAGCCATACCATTTATATTGGATTTTATGCTATCACCTGATGGATTGGATTATTTGGATACTCATATGAGTTCCCTTAGTTGTTAAATATTGTGAACCAACAACTCATGTTGATCAAGATCAACTCTAGATACACCTTAAAAACCATAATCAAATAAATCATAATCAATTACTCATCTTATTCCATGAATTCATACCTTAATGCATCATAAAAATCATCCTCATCTTCATATTATTTAACATAATATTCCTCGTAATTAATTTCTTTCTCTTTTCTTATTAAGAGGACCTATGCATATTTAAGTGCAACAATTTTACCTTCTAGCAACTTGATTTTTAATTTTTGTTTTCTCTCAATAAGGATGTCATTTATTTATGTTTGAGCACCCTTATCATTATAATCCTCTTCATAATAATCATAAGGCAACCCATCCTTTCTAATTAGTAAGAGAGTATTTATATGTTTAAATGTGACACTTTGAGTTTTCAAAAACTCAAGTTTTTCCTTGCATTGCTCAATTTATTCATTCCATGATATATTGGGAGAAGGGGAATATTATTTAGTGAAATAAGGGGAAATAGGGTGTATCCACCTTCTAGGAGATATACAACTTTAGGGACCCTGCTTCACACTTCTTTCATTAGGAAACCAAGATCCCTCAAACAATTGACTTGATTGAGGAATGGACTATGGTTTTCTTAGGTGTGATTAAAAGGGGGGTTCACCACTAAGCTAATGCTTAGAAAGAATGAAATGAAAGCAATATACAAATCTAACTATATGACCTAGAAAATGAAGCTTAAAATTAGAATAATAAACTGAGGATAAACAAAGAAGTGTCTGGAAGATTGGAGATATCCAAAACAAGGTCTGCAACTTTGAAATTATGACTTTTAATGTGCATTGGGACTCATACGTCAAACTAGGAAATTTAGTCCCAATTAAGAGTTTCGTGGATGAATCTAGAATCTGCTACTGGAAAATCAAGATCTACATAAAACTTTTGTAATGTGGTATAGTGGGACTCATACGTCCAAGGTGGAAATTTAGTCCCAATATCAAGGTTTGATTGAAACTGTTGTAGCCTCAAGTGATGTTTTGTAGCTTTCTTCTTGTCTGATCTTCAAGTCTAAAAGTCTAAATTCTGACCTGTAGGTGAGTTTCCGTGAAGATGAAAACTTCTTGAAAACTTTGACAACTTTCTTCACTCTTGAAACTTTGTTTTTAAAGGATCTTCAAGCCTCAAAATACTTAGATCTACAATCACACATGAAGAGGGAAAAATGTTGTGTTAGGGAATAGGGGTTTGCCTTGGTCAAACCATGTTTTGCTAATCAAACCTTAAAATGAAATGAAATATAATGAAGGAATGATGAATGAACAATATGCAATATTGCAACTCACCAAAACCTTTAAAATAAAGGCTACAATATTTTATGAAATGGCCCCAATGGATGTGGATCTTGACTCTTGATCTTGATATGGAATAATGTCTTTGAATGCTTGCTTGAATCTTGAAAACCTACATCACAAATGTTATCTCACAAACACACATGATGCATGAAGACTATGACATGATGCTTGAATCTTGAATATTGCTAAAAATGTTTGATAACTTGGGTGATCCCACAATACTGGTTTACAATTTTTGGCCAAACTGGACACTAAAATAATTTTTCTAACTAAATCTTCACTTTTAGGCACCTATAGCGGCTAAACCATGAGGAATTTGAAGATGATGCAAACTAGTGATTTGTGACATTTTGTCTATAAATTCTAAATATATTTTTTTCAAAATTTTTGGAATCGGATTGCACTTCTTTTTCCATCTCCTTCAAAAACTAGTTTTTTTTAGTAAACAACATTTTTAAGGAGTGACCCTCACCGTATAATGCATAACTTTTTTCCATGAAGGATAAAATTATATTGTTTTAAAATTTAGATTTGTAACTACGATATCTAGTGCTTCCAATTGGATTCATAGTGTTTTATTAAATATTTTTTCTTTAATCAAGTTTCGAAGTCAAACCAATTACAATTCAGACATAGGAAGACTGTATAACGTGTAAATTTTTTTGTATGTATGGAAATTCAATTTTTCTTTTTTTGTTGGATCAAGGACTTCAATATCTGGTGCACTCATATTTTTAAAAAATAAATTATAATCTACTATTTCTCCACATGTGCTAAACAAAGAGCTTGATTTTTGGTGAAAAACCTAAATTCACAAGAAATAAAAAAATAAATATAATAATCAAATTAAATTTATTTAAAATTATACTTTTTTGGAAGCTTATAATAAGGAATACAAACTTACAAAAAAACAAATTTTAAATGAATTTATTTGATCCCTCAAAAAGTAAATCAAAATTGTTTTTTTATCATCATTTTGATAGGTGTAAAGGAGACTCTATTACAGGTATGGTTTAAAACTAGTAGAGTTCTATCCAAGGGGGATTGGTTTAAGGTGATTTGATCAAACCCTCTTCAATTGGAATCCTTTAAATGAAAATTTTCAAGGCTTAAATCATTATATTTTTTAAAAATATGTGATTTCAGCACAAATCAGGATCTCCCAGAAAGTGTAAACCACTATTGTGGCAGCACCCACTTCTTCTTGAATGATCTTGAATTCTCTCTTGATCATAAAATTTTCTATAGGGATGCTTATATAAAATATTCTAGGAGAAATTATGTGAAACAACCTTGTATTTACACTTGTTTATTGTTGGAATATGTGCCTCAATCCTTACTGACATAAAACTCCTAAAGGGAAAAGTCATTGTGACAGTGTTCATGTCTGGGCAACTAACAGTTCTAATGCTCTTGAAATGATCCTATCGCTGTGACAGGGTTGAAGTCTTGCCGAAAAAGTCTATCGCTGTGACTTTGTGTTTTCGACATGACCTTTTGGCGATCAGAAGAACTCTGGGCGACAATTGATCTCATCAGTGTAACTCTCGGGTCGCGGGGAGATGTCTTGGCGAAAGTCTTGAGTCTTGCCGACAGATGTCTTCGAGCTAACTTTGGAAGCTCGATGAAATGTCATGGCGAAAGTCTCATGTTTGTGATGGTGTGGAGCTTGATCAGTCTCCAAGTGGGAGACTGTTGGTATGTGGCAACTAATCATGCTATACTATATAGCCCATGGTATACTGTACACCCCGGCCCATGGTCTAACATGGATCACATAAGTGAGCTAAAACAAAAGTTAGCAAAATATTTTGCTATGAAGGATTTGGGGGAAACAAAACAAATCCTTGGTATGAAAATTTGTAGAGATAGGAAAAACAAAAAATTGTTTTTATCTCAGGCTAATTATGTTGAAAAGGTGTTGCAGAGATTTCATATGGAGAATGCAAAAGTTGTCAGCACACCTTTGCCTAGTCATGTTAAATTGACTAAGGATATGTGTCCAAAGACACATGAGGAGGAAGAAAAAATGTCCAAGGTACCATATGCTTTAGCTGTAGGTAGTTTAATGTATGCCATGGTATGCACTAGACCGGATATTGCACATGTTGTAGGAGTTGTTAGCAGGTATTTGAGTCATCCCGGAGTTGAGCATTGGAATGTAGTAAAATGGATTCTCAGGTATTTGAGAGGTACATCCAATAATTGTTTATGTTTTTGGGGCTCTAATACTAATTTAAAAGGCTATGTTGACTTAGATTTAGTGATATAGATACCAGGTGGAGTACCACAAAGTTATGTATTTATAGTTGGTGGGACAGCAGGAGTTGGATTTCTCGAACGCAAAAGGTGGTTGCTTTATCCACCAGAGGCAGAGTATGTTGCTGCAATAGAGGTAGAAAAGGAGATGATATGGCTACAACTTTTCATGGATGAGTTGGGCAAACAACAGGCTGGAAATTATTTGTTTACAGACAGTCAGAGTGCTATACATCTTGCAAAGAATTCTTCCTTGCATTCTAAAACAAAACACATACAGTTGAGATATCATTTCATTCGGTCAGTGTTGGAGGATGGACAGTCAAGTTGGACAAGATACATACAGATGTAAATCTAGTAGATATGTTTATGAAGGTGGTGCCAAGGGAGAGCCGAGCCCTTTAGCTTTGGTTGGTCAAGGTTGAATTCAAGTATAACAGCAGCAGTGGTCCAGGTACTTTCCAGGACCGTGAAGTGCAAAGTTTGTTTAGGATCAAGTGGGAGGTTGTGATGGTGTGGAGCCCGATTAGTCTCCAAGTGGGAGATTGTTGGTATGTGGTGGATCGATCATGCTATACTATATAGCCCATGGTATTTACACCCCCCCGTCCCTGTCGGGTCCGGGCCGGCCGGGCCCCGGGTGGGGGTTCGGGGGCAGCACTCCCGAGAAAAATTTTCTTCCTACTTTTTCGCGTGATCACCGAAAAAGGGAAAAATCAATGAAAAAAGAAAAATCCAATTTTGTAGAACCAAAAATCTGGAAGCTTCTAAGCTTGTTAAAAAGGGGTTCGGATGGGTATTACTGTATGATGAAAAATGTGATTATTCAAAAGATTGTAATAGGTTTTTCACTAGATAATAAAAGTATTGGATGGCTGCGGTTTGGTGGATGTAGCCCAGATTGGGTGAACCACGTTAAATTTTGTGTTATGATTTATTTTGTGCATGTTTTAGTTTCTCTATTTTTGTTAATTAAATCTGCATTTAATTGTTAGATCTACCATCTCTAACCCTAACAATGTCTTGTCCACAGAAACCTTCAGTAAAGCATAGTGAGCTCAGAGAGACGTCATAGCGACAAACACAAGTCTTGGCGATCTACAGAATGTCTCGTCGATGTCGGGCTATCATATGGTTATCAGGATATCTCAATAGCTTTGTTATGATGTCCCAGCGACATTAAAATATCTTACTGATGATGAGATGCTTTCGATATAGGTCTTGCCAAATGGTAGTTGTTGGTGTGATTGAGGGCTTCGGTATGAAGTCCTGGCGAAGACAATAAGTCTTTCTGACTCATCAAAGGCTTTGGTGTAGCACAAGGAACTCAACAGAAGGTCTTGGTGGAGACATAGTGTTTTTCCGATAGACTGTTTGCTCGCTGTGACTGGTGAATTCGCTGTGTCTCGCCGATAAGGGAAATCTTTGTTGATAGGATCGTATTGGACATCAATGGTTTCGTTATGACCTGTTATATTCATTATAGTGTCTTTCCAACTTGAGGAAGCTATAGCGATGACGTTAGAGAAACTCTATGGCATTGGGGAGACACTGTGTGTGTCTCACCGATATGCTAACAGAGTTGAACACTCTTGACCGGTCTGATCGTCCTATGTGGAGTATCATGGGCCAATCACAGGAAGAAGTTTTCAAACATGACATCAGTAGATTTTATGCATCAGTTGCAACACTGGAAAAAAAGAAACTGCAAGCAGGGAAAAATCAAGACTCGAAAGGGTTTCCCACATAAATTATGTTGTTTCAGTTGTCTTTGTGTATTTTCTCTATTTCTGTTATTCCTTCATGTGTGTCTTAATTAGATTGTAATTTGAAAAATTAATAGCCCTGTATTGCATTCTCTCATGTGGTTTGACATTAGGAAAGTTGTTTCCGCACCTATGCTTTCCTTACAAGTCGTATTAGAGCCTGGCCAGTTGTGTTGTCCTTATGAGTGGGTTGGGTTTTTTGTGTTAAATCCTTTTCAGTGGGAATCTTGTAGAGGTTTGTTAATTTAATTACAGATTAAGATGGTAAGCACATCCAGTAGGATGGAAATAGAGAAATTCAATGGTAGCAATTTTGAGCTGTGGAAACTCAAAATGGAAGATATGCTAGTTGATTGAGATCTATGGATTGCTGTGTCTGGAACAATGCCTCAAAGTATGAAGCAAGAGGATTGGGACTTGGCAGATAGAAAATAAAAAGGGCTGATAAGGCTCTGTTTGGCAGACTCTGTTCTTCTGAACATGCATGAAGAAAAGACTGCCTCTTCTTTTTGGAAAATATTAGCATCTATTTATCAGGGCAAGTCCTTGGTGAACAAGTTGTTCTTAAGGAAGAAGCTGTACTCTTTGAGAATGCAGGAAGGAGGGTCTGTTGCTGATCACTTAAATGCTTTCAACATACTAATTGCTCAGTTGACATCTGTTGGTGTAAAGATTGAAGATGAAGATTGTTGCATGATGTTGTTGTGTTCTCTTCCTGATTCTTGGGATCATTTGGTGATGGCTATAGGGAGTACAACATCCACATTCAAAATGGAAGATGTTGTTGCTTCTCTGTTATCAGAAGAAATGAGAAGAAAATCTTCTAAGATGGCAAAGGAGGCTCTAGCTGTCAGAGGTAGACCAAAGGAGAAAGGCAAGAAGAAGGACAAGAAGATCATATCGAAATCAGAAGGGAGATCAAAGTCTCCTAGCAAGAAGTCAAAGGTGAAGTGCTGGAACTATGGGTAACCTGGTCATGTCCGAAAGGATTGCAAAGAGGAGAAAAAGAAGAACTCTTCTGGAAATGATTCTTCTCATAGTGATGCAGACACTTTCATTGCAGCTTTGGCTACACAAGCATTAGATGATGTCTGGTTGATTGATTTTGGAGCATCTTTCCACATGACATCTCATAGAGATTGGTTCATGAAGTATGAAGAATACAATGGTGGAAAGGTGTATTTGGCAAGTGATTCATCTTTGAAAATTGTTGATCATGGAAGAGTTAGAATTCAATTCCCTGATGGAAGAGTGAAGGGAATCAATGATGTGATGCACATACTAGGTCTGGCTTGAAATTTACTTTCTATAAGTAAGTTGAATGATATCGGAGTGTAGGTCATGTTCTCTGGAAATGGCTGCAAGATGACTAGAGGCTCTATGGTGTTGGCTAGGGGTGCTCAAATAGGTACCTTGTACAAGCTGGATGCACAAGCTATTCAATGCAACAGTGTCTCTGCAAAGTCACTTATGGTTGCTCATGGAGAAAAGAAGGAAAACATCCCTAATGGTATAAACTCCATTGAAGTTAAACTTCCAATAGAGAAGACTATGCTCTGGCATCATAGGCTTGGCCAAATTGGTGAAAAAGGTTTAAAAACCTTGAAAAATAAAAACCTAGTAGAAGGGCTTGAAGATTGTAACCTTGAATTTGATTTCTATGAACATTACATATATGGAAAGTAGCACCATGTTTCATTTTATTCCAGTCCTCACAGAACTTCTAGTTTACTTGATTATATACATTCTAATGTGTTTGGTCCAGTGAATGTTCCTTCTTTGTCTAAATCAAGATACTATGTGTCATTTATTGATGATTATTCTAGAAGGACATTTGTATATTTTTTGAAAAGTAAATCAGAAGTGTTCAGTCGGTTTAAGGAATTTAAAAACCTTGTTGAAAATTAGACTAGTAAGAAAATAAAGTGCTTAAGGACTGATAATGGCAGTGAGTTTTGTTCAGATGAATTCGAAAGGTACTGTATAGATCATGGGATCAAAAGGCATAAGACTACACCTTATAGTCCACAGCAAAATGGAGTTGCTAAAAGGTTCAATAGGACAGTAATGGAGAGAGCACAAAGTATGCTACGTAGTGCTGGCTTGGATGAGAAGTTCTTGGCTGAAGCGGTCTCTACAGCATGTTACTTGGTAAATCGTTCTCCTAACTCTGCTCTAGTTGAGAAGATGCCTCTGGAAGCATGGTCTGGAAAGAAGCCCTCTCTGAGACATATTCGTGTCTTTGGCTGTGAAGCATATGCATATGTGCCATTTGAAAAAAGATCTAAGTTGGAAAACAAAGCTGTGAAGTGTATCTTTATTGGCTATAGCACTAGAATAAAATGATACAAGTTTTGGAATCCTGAGATTGAGAAGGTTTTGTACAACAGAAGTGTTATCTTTCGTGAGCTAAAATCTTCTACATCGGATCTACAGTCATAGAAGAAATCAGAAAATGAAAAGGATGTTGCAGCAATTCCTCAGACACTAGATAAACAGGAATTGAAAAATCAAAATGTACCTAATACTGAGGAGAGCTCGAGCAGTTCTGAAAGTTCTGATGATGATGAAGAACCACCTCAACCTCAGCCTATGAGGAGGTCAACTCGTGAAAGAAAGAAACTTGAAAGGTATGGGTTTTCTTTGATAGAGTCTGCTTGTGCCTATGCTTTAATTTCTAGCACTGATGAACCTAGGACTATAAAAGAGGCATTTAAAATGTCTGATTCAAACTCTTGGTTGGAAGCCATGAATGAAGAAATGGCATCATTGGAAAAGAATGATACCTGGAGTTTGGTTCCATTGCCTAAAGGCAGAAAATCTGTAGGCTACAAATGGATATTTAAAAAGAAAATAGGTCTGGACGGTAGTGTGGAGAAATATAAAGCAAGGTTGGTTGCAAAAGGATATTCCCAGGTAGAGGGAATTGATTATGGAGAAAATTTTTCTCCTGTAGCTAAGCTAACATCTATTAGATTTCTTTTGTCACTTGCATCAGCATATGATTTAGAGATTGAACAGATGAATGTGAAAACAATATTTCTTCATGGTGATCTTGAAGAAGAAATTTATATGTCCCAGTCAGAGCACTTCGTGGAAAAAGGTAAAGAAAGACTGGTATGCAAGTTAAAGAAATCTTTGTATGGTTTAAAACAGTCTCCTAGAATGTGGTACCAAAAGTTTGACACGTTTGTCTTGTCTTTTGGATTTGTAAGATCAAAATGTGATCACTGTGTGTATTACAAAGCTAAAAGTGATCAAATTCTTATTATTGCTCTATATGTCGATGATATGCTTTTTATAGGCAATAGTAAGTTAATGATTTCTGATCTTGAGTCCCAGTTGTCTGCAAAGTTTGAAATGAAATATCTTGGTGCAACAGGGTATATTTTGGAAATGGAAATAACTAGGGATAGAAAGAATAGAAAACTCTGGCTCAGTTAGAGTAAGTATATCATGACTGTTCTAGAGAGATTCTATATGACTGAGTGCAAACAGCTAGTTGTTCCAGTTTCATAGGGAACAAAGCTATCTGTTGAGGATTGTCCAAAATCTCCTTCTAAGATGGAGGACATGACCAGTGTGCCTTATGCAAGTGTAGTTGGCAGTCTCATGTATGCTATGGTTTGTACAAGACCAGACATTTCCCAAGCAGTGGGAGTTCTTAGTCGGTTTATGGCTAATCCTGGAAGAACACATTGGGATGTTGTAAAGAGAGTGTTTAGATATTTGAAGGGTACTTCAGACTATGCTTTGTGTTACCATGGTAACTTGGTTGAATCATAGAGAACTCTTAGTATTCAAGGTTATGTGGACTCTGATTGAGCAGCAGGCATTGACAGTAGAAGATCCACCAATTGATATATTTTCATGATGAATGGTGGTGCAGTGAGTTGGATGAGCAAGCGGCAGGCTGTAGTCACTTTGTCTACTACAGAGGCATAATACATGGCAGCCACACATGCCTATAAAGAAGCAATCTGGTTAAAATGTTTTTGTTCTAACATTGGCTTTAATGCAAAAAAGATTACTATCTAATGTGACAGCCAGAGTGCTATATGTTTGGAAAAGAATCCTACTTTCCATGCCAAGATGAAACATATAGACGTACAATATCACTTTGTACGAGATATGGTGGAGGATGGGAAGGTCTCTTTGGATAAAGTGGATACTCTGGGGAATGTTGCAGATGCATTGACGAAGCCTGTGAGCACAGACAAGTTCAGGTGGTGTGCCAATTTGATGGGCCTCTTGGCCCATGAATTTCAATAGTTTTGCTATGCTCTGGAGGTGTCAGTAAGATCTTCGTCAAGTGGGAGCTTGTTGGAATATGTACCTCAATCCTTACTAACATAAAACTCCTAAAGGGAAAATTCGTTGTGATAGTGTTCATGTTTGGGCGACTAATAATTCTGCTTCTCTTGAAATGATCCTATCACTGTGACAGGGTTGAAGTCTTGCCGAAAAATTCTATCACTGTGACTTTGTGTTTTCGGCATGACCTTTTGGCGATCGGAAGAACTCTAGGCGATAGTTGATCTCATTGGTGTAACTCTCGGGTCGTGGGGAGATGTCTCAGTGAAAGTTTTGAGTCTTGCTGACAGATGTCTTCGAGCTAACTTTGGAAGCTCGATGAAACATCATGGCGAAAGTCTCATGTCTTTCCGACAAAAACCTTTAGTAAAGCGTAGTGAGCTCAGAGAGATGTCACGGCAAGAAACACAAGTCTTGGTGATCTACAGAATGTCTCATTGATGGCGGGCTATCATATGGTTATTGGGATATCTCAATAGCTTCGTTATGATGTCCCAGCGACATTAAAATGTCTTGTTGATGATGAGATGATTTCGGTATAGGTTTTGTCAAATGGTAGTCATCAGTGTGACTGAGGGCTTCGGTATGAAGTCCTAGCGAAGACAATAAGTCTTGCCGACTCGTCAAAGGCTTCAGTGTAGCACAAGGAACTCGACAGAAGGTCTTGGCGGAGACATAGTGTTTTGCCGATAGACTGTTTGCTCATTGTGACTGGTGAATTTGCTATGTGTCTTTCCGATAAGGGAAATATTTTCCGATAGGATCGTATTGGACATCGATGGTTTCGTTATGCCCTGTTACAGTCGTTATAGTGTCTTGCCAACTCGGGGAAGCTATAGTGATGACGTTAGAGAAACTCTATGGCATCGGGGAGACACTGTGTGTGTCTCACCGATATGCTAACAAAGTTGAATGCTCTTGACCAATCTAATCATCCTATGTAGAGCATCGTGGGCCAATCAAAGGAAGCAGTTTTCAAACATGACGTGAGTAGATTTTATGCATCAGTTGCAATGCTGGAAAAAAAAAAAAAACTACATGCAAGGAAAAATTAGGACTCGAATGGAAACTATCTTTGGTTGGCAATGGCGGATAAGAATGCACAGTTGGAAAATTAGAATGAGATTGTTTTAAAGCAGATCAATTCGATTGAGAAAGGGATGATGAGTTTATCGAATTGGAGAGAGATTTTCTGAGAGAGTTTTTGAACAGTGAATGGAGAAGCTACTGAGATGAACACCAGAAATTTTTCTTTCTGATTGTATGTAATTTTGTTACTGTAATACAAAGAGATACAGCTTGGTGTGGTGGGTTTTTTCCCGAAAGGGTTTCCCACGTAAATTCTGTTGTTTTAGTTGTCTTTGTGTATTTTCTCTATTTTTGTTATTCCTTCATGTGTGTCTTAATTAGATTGTAATTTGAAAAATTAATAGCCCTGTATTGCATTCTCCCCTGTGATTTGACGTTAGGAAAAAAATTTCCGCACCTATGCTTTCCTTACATTTATTCCAAATTTCTTGAAATTACAACACTACAAGCTAACATCTGATCTAGGAGAATAAAATCTTGCCAAGAATTGAATTAAAAATAAGTCCAAGCTAAAGTGGGACTCATATTCCAATTGGGGTGTATGAGTTCCAATAGCCTAAACTTGGGACACATAATTCAAGAAATATTAAGTTCAAAGCAATATTTAGGATCAAGGCCTCAAAACCTAGGTGGGACCCATACACCCAAGATGGCATATGAGTCCCAGATCACTAGATCTAGAACACACAACTTAAAAACATGAATTATGATTGGTCAATTAATAAATGTCAAGATTATCCTCAAAAAGATGCATTTAATAAGGCTTGTGGATGCAAAATAGGACCAAATAAGGTATAAAGAATCCATGATTTAACAGGGATGGCCCAAAGAAGTGTGAAAATGTAAACGGATACATTTTTCTACACTACATTTGGCCCCCACTTAAGTGAGAGGGGGAACTTGCTTCAAACTCTCACTAAAGTAGACAAACTCTCATAAAGAGGGATCCAAGTGTACCAATACTAGTGAGATAGGATGAAAATGATCAAGAGGGTTGTGAAAGCCCCCAAGATCAAGATCCTATGGAAAACCAACATAGGCACAAAAAAGCATGCATGTGAATGATGTATGAAACAATGACAAGGTACAAGCACACACTGCCAAAGACATAAGGAAGAAAGAAAAAGAAAAGAAAGGGTGGATCAAGCCTCGACCATTTTTCCAACACGATGTGGATCATGTTTAAGTTGTTTTTCCAAAAATGTTTACAAGTTAAATGTGATGTACACTATGCAAACCAAATGCATGCTCACAAGGGCTAGTGGAACCTTAGGTCGTCCACTAGGTGAGCTCCCAAAGAGGTGAGACACATACACACACAGTTGGTATGTGCTCACATAGACAAGCAAGTGGCTATGGTAAATTCATGCCTAATTTTGGCTCCCATACACTAACCATACCAAATTTATACCTCTTGATAACTTTGATAAGGTGTCACACAACACGAATAGTAGGATCCATGAGATAAGCAGAACTTTGCATGCTAACACCCATGAACAAACAAGATGGCTCCAAAGGAAAGCAAAGTGTGTTATGCAAGGTGGCCATATAACAATCATTGTAAATGCGAAATAGTGTAATGTATGTTTAAAGGAGTTTTTCTTAGTTCATGTAAGGTTTTAACTTAGGGAACATTGCTCCTAATGTCTCCAAGAAAGGACCAATCGAAGAATAGAAGATTCACAACTAAGCAGATGTAGTGTGTCACATCAAGCCACTAAGAGGAATATAATATGCTAAGAGAGATCATGCCCTTGAGGAAAATCACACCCAATGTCAACAAAAAAGAGAAAGACAAATCACATGAAGTAAGAATACTACACAATGAAACATGAGTTGTAATGCAAAGAATAATGCCAATGTATGCCCCCACTTTAAATAAATTGCTATACACTATGTTGTGACCAATTACTTTAAAGTAGCAAATGATAAATGCTAACAATAAAGAGGACATAAGAGATTATTTGGAAAGCCCTATTCCAAGTCATATGTTTCCAAATGAAGCTACGCCATGAAAAAGGTTTTCCCCAAAATGAAATCCCAAAAATAACACAAGGGATCCATGGATTTGGGGTCGGTATGTCTTTGTTGCAATGTTATTAGAGAACTCAGAACTATCATCATTCCCCAAATACTCATGGAACAGGAAGAATGACACAAAGACAGAAAAAACAAAGAAAAACTTTTGGGTCAACATGGAGGAGAATGTCTCAAGGCCTTATGTCATCCCCAAAATTAAAACACAAGACAAAGAAAAAGATAAAGGAAAATATTTTGGATCAACATGGAAGAGACCTAAATGTCTCAATGCCTTGCATCATTCCCAAAAGGAAAACACAAGACAAAGAAAAAGATAAAATGTTCACGACATAAGGAAGAATGTAGATACAAATAGAGGAATGTCACAAAGAGAGAAATACATCAAATAGAACATTATAGGGATATCAAATTACGCACATGCAATAACACACATAACATGAAAAAGAAAACAAAGACAAGACTAGTAAGGAATGTGTGAGTCAACCTATAGCAGGTCATCTCCATCCCAATCTTATTCGTCATATATAAAAGGTAGACTACTAGCTAAAGGGAAAACATCAAGTGCAATACTAGGACAAGGCTATCTAATTCTTTCCCCCACTGAGTGCAAGACAAGTATGAGTTGAGGTAGGTGATGAGAAGGAGATCCTTTCATTTTGAAATAATTTGCAGTGAATGTAAGGCATGTAATAATGAGAATATTATGATCCTAAAACTATTACATGGAAAGGAGTATAAGGGAACCCTTTTAAGGGACAATTTCTATGATATCAAACCTTTTAAATTTGTTCTAAAGCATGACATTCATCAGTACTATATCCAAGAACTCTATGATATTGACAATGTGGAATGTTTGTGTTCTTAGGATATGGTTTTGGATGTTCTTTCATGGGTGGTAATGTTATAAGTCCTTGGCTTAGAAGTATGTGTAAGGTTCTTTTAATTGCATACATGGGACAAGGGAATTTTAGTTTCTTTATACTATAAGGCCTTTTTTGCTTCCTAGATTCACCAACTTCTAGAAGTGGATGTAGAGCAGGAGGACTTGAAATGATCCTATCATCCTTATCATTGTTATGAGGCATTGGTTTTTATTTAGGAAGGAGGACACTTATGTCAAGAGGGGGATCTTGATATCCTACTCCTTTGGTATTCTCAATTGGTACGTGTTCTAAAAGTTCATGATTCCATGTTCGCTTGTTTTTGTTGCATCCTTGTTTGTTTAAGATTATGAATCATTTTCCAGATGTTGAGCTTAGGCTCAGTTTATGTCTCAATTTCAAGATGTACAAGACCAAGAATCTCAAGTTGTGTTGGTTGTTTCATGGAAGGATAAAAGGATGCATTAGTCTCAAGGTTGTTAAGGCAATCATTTATGAAGTTGTTCATGTTTTCATCATCTTCTCCAATGATGTCAACTTCATGAGAAGGATGCATTAGAATTTGATTGAGCATGAGTGAGTTCAATTTCATTAGGATTATTTCCAAAAGCACAACTTGACACATCCACTAATGACTTCAACATCCAAAGCTTTCCAAAGCACATATCCATGATGAAATGCAATATAATTTTTAGATTCTAAATAAGGTAATTTGTTGATTACACTATGCAACAATTTGAAAAATGAAATCTTGAAAATGTAATTTTGAAACTAAGTAATGCATGAAATTAAGCTAGATCTAATGAAATGAATGAAATAGAAAATCAGCAAACTGAAATAGAGATCTAACAATAGCAAACAGAAGCACAAAAACAAAGTTTTTAATGTTATAAAATGAAAATTCAGGTTTGATATGGGACTAAATCACCCAGATGGGAAAATGAGTCCTAGTTAAGTTTTTTGGAAGTTTCAAATAGTGAATAACAGTCAACACAAAATTCCCAAAAATCAAGTAAAACAACCTATATCAGGACTAAATCACCCAAGTGGGCGATGAATCCCAGATTAGGGTTTTGACGATAAATTCAATAAATTCTAAGTGAATGATAAGGTTTCTAGCTTGTATATTGTCTTGATTGTTTGTAATTGTAGAATTTCATTGAAATTGAATGATCTAAGATGCAAAAATACAACCTATATGCACTTTCACTAATGCAAGATTTAGAAGCCCTAAATGAAAATTAACTAATGCAAGATATAATGCAAAGTTAATTTAAGCTAGATCTAGGACTGAAATTCTTTCCAAGCCATAAATAAAGGGTCCAAATGTCAATTTTACCAAAATGAAATAGGGGGAAATAGGTTGTATCCACCTTCTAGGAGAAAGACAACTTTAGGGACCCTACTTCACACTTCTTTCATTAGGAAACCAAGATCCTTCAACCAATTGCCTTGATTGAGGAATGGACTAAGGTTTCCTTGGGTCTGATTAAAAAAGGGTTTCACCATTAAGCTAATGCTTAGAAAGAAGGAAATGAAAGCAACATGCAAATCTAACTATATGACCTAGAAAATGAAGCTTAAAATCATAATAATAAGCTAAGGATAAATAGAGAAGCACCTGGAAGAGTGGAGATGTCCAAAACAAGGTTTTCAACTTTGAAATTCTAAATTTTGATGTGAACTAGGACTCATATGCCAAACTAGGTGATTTAGTCCCAATTTAGGGTTTTAGGGCTAAATTTGGAATCTGCCACTGGAAAATTAGGATCTATAGAAAACTTTTGTAATGTGGTATATTGGGACTCATACGCCCAAGGTGGAAATTTAGTCCCAATATTAGGGTTTGACTGAAAAATTGTGTAGCCTCAAGTGATCTTTTGCAACTTTCATCTCATCTAATCTCCAAGTTTGAAAGTCTGAATTCTGACCTATAGGTGAGTTTTCGTGAAGATGACAACTTCTTGACAACGTTGACAACTTTCTTCACTCTTGCAACTTTTTCTTTAAAGGATCTTCAAGCCTCAAAATACCTAGATCTACAATCACACATGAAGAGGGAACAATTTGGTGTTAGGGAATAGGGGTTGTCCTTGGTCAAACCCTATTTTGGTAATCAAACCTTAAAACAAAATGAAATAGAATGAAGGAATGATGAATGAACAATATGAAATGTTGTAACTCACCAAACCCTTTAAAATAAATGCTACAATATTGTATGAAATGGATCCAATGGATGTGGATCTTAACTCTTGATCTTGATATGGAATAATGTCTTTGAATATTTGCTTGAATCTTGAAAACCTACATCACAAATGTTATCCCACAAACACACATGATGCATGAAGACTTTGACATGATGCTTGAATCTTGAATATTTCTCCAAATCCTTTATAACTTTCTCTTGAATTCTCTCTTGATCATAAAAATTTCTATAGGGATTATTACATAAAAATTTCTAGGAGAAATTATGTAAAATAACCTTGTATGTATACTTGTTTATGCCAAATTTCCCAAAATTACAACACTACAAGCCAACATCGGATCTAGGAGAATAAAATCTTACCAAGAATTGAATTCAAAATAGGTCCAAGCTAGAGCAAGACTCATACACCAGTTGGGGTGTATGAGTCTCAATAGCCTAAACTTGGGACACAAACTTCAAGAAATGTTAAGTTCAATGCCATATTTAGGACTAGGCCCTCAAAACCTAGGTGGGACCCATATGCCCAAGGTGACGTATGTGTCCTAGATCACTATATTTGAAACACACAACCCAAAAAAATGAATTATGATTGGTAATTTAATAAATTTTGGGATTATTAGCCGGTATTGGCATGGTGTGTTGGTTTAAAGGTGGCATTGTTGTTCTTGCCACCAAGGTTCAAACCCCGTTGGGGTGGTATTGTTGAATGGTTGTATTCTGGTTCATAGCTCCGGTCAAAAGCGTTTACCCCTTGAATAAAAATAAAATAAAATTTGGGATTATCCTTATAAATATGCATTTAAATTTAATAAGGCATTTGGATGCAAAATAGGTCCAAATAAGGCATGAATAAGCCATTATTTAACAGGGAGGGCCCAAAAAAGTGTGAAAATATAAAGGGATGCATTTTCCTACACTACAATTAATAATATTATAATGTCTCATGAACTAATATTACATAGATACATCAAGGATTGTCTTAACATTTCTTTTAGCAATAAACATATAACTTTATATATGGGAATTTTACAAGTTGGCTAGTGTCAAAACCTCCAATATCTCCTCTTTAAGGAAACATAACAAATACTCCTATTCAAATTCACATTTATATTCCATATTGGAAGAATTAGGATGGTGGCAATTAAATTTAATCATCTTAACCTAATATTGCATGCCATAATTTTTAAAATACACATCAATTGTGTTACACATATTTTTCCTCACAATAGACATGCCTTCTCTTTTTACTTCATAATCAAACCATTATATTTTTATATTTTTATTATTCTATTAGATGAATATTTAGAAGTATCTAGGTATTGATTTATAGAATCCACACATGAATTATTTCTACTTGTTGTTCCTACTTCTAAATCTTGAAAGGTAGGTCTAGATGACTTACCAATGTTTTGATATTTTCATGTTGTTCTTCATCTCCTTGAATTATATGTAGATTCTTTGTGATCTTGTTGGTATTTAGGCTACCATCTTCTCTCCATCTTCAATTATTTTGGTGTGAAAATTGATTTTGGGTTTGGATGAAACTATCACCACTCTTCACTTGAAAGAGAAATTATTTTCCAATGCCTAAAACTTCAAAATACCAAACAATAACTTACTTCATTATTTTCTTTTTACACCATTATATTAGCATAAGGCCATAGGCTTCCAACTTACATATTGACTAATCCACTTGCTATAAATGACTTTCAAGCTGTAGAGGTATGAGAGATGACAACAATCATTCTTGGTAATGATTCTATTATGTTGGTTTTGTTGTCACTCAAAATTGCACCCTATTGAACAAGAGCTTTAGCATTCTAGCAAAAAAATGGAAATGACCTCAAGGTGTGGAACCTTGCATAGTGAGGTCAAATCTCTAGAGAATGTTGGCTTCCATTCAAAACCAAGTGCAACAATGGTTGAACCAACCTAGCACTAGAAAGCTCTAACTATGAACTGTAATAGGAAAAGGGGAGAAGGAGAATAGCATGAAATAAAGGAAATGGTGATGCACCAAGTTTAATATGTTTCTTCCTACCTGTGATCACATAAAGCATCAAAAAAATCACTAAAAAGGCTCACATAATTCTCTATTTCACCAATTTTATAAAGGAAACATGAAGGATAGGGTCTGAGAGATCCTATAAGGGGTGTAGATTACCCACAATTGATACTCACAATAGATTAGCACACTCATATAACTAGTAAAAATGATGAAAACTCATGCATGCAAAGAGGCATAAAATGTTACACAAGATACAAGCATTAAGAAAAGGTAAAATAGTGATTATATTAACACAAAGGCATGAAATCCAATTTTATAGTTTCAAAATGAAAAAATAGCATTAGACTGCTAGAGAAAATCCTAGGAAGAACCCCTAAAAATATTACAAGTGTTTCCTTTATAGTTTAGGCATAACTTAGTTGACTCCAACTAAACCCTAACCCTGCCTAGGATTCGCAAGTAGTAGAAATATATCCCCATGAAATTTGAGGCAACTAAATCATGAAAACCATGCTGAAAGGATAAGCCTAGGACACACCAAGGCCTACACACCATACCTCTATAATAAACTTTGTCCAAAATTCCTCCAAAAATTCCCCCATGAATTTAGCGATCTAGGAATGGAGCAAGAAAGGAAGGACAATAACCAACAATAAATGGGCGTGGGCACCCATGAAATCAACTACAACGCTCAAAAAATGTAATAAATGTCATCCTTGAGCCACAAAGGTTGAACAAGTAGGTGAGAAGGTCACCCAATAATTACTGGAACCATTATGAAAAACACAACACAACAAGGAAGGTCGGGGCATCAAGCCCAAAAGGAAACCCTTGCTAGATTTGGAATTAAATGGCTTGGACCCTTGAAGGTGTGTTCCTATTGAAGGTTGGGCATCAAGCCTACCTCATACTACTTGATGACCACTAAAGATGCATGTTGAAGACTAGGAGAAGGAACCTCGAAGCCGCAAAGATTGGAACTAGTCAGGAGTCGAGGTTCATCTTGTCATCTTACCTCATACCACTGGATGGTAAGAGGTAAGGTGAAACCCTGAACTATAAACTCCAAAAATCTAACACTTAGCCAAATTTCAATGGAAAGAGTTAGGTAGAAAGGAGGGAGGTGAGAGAATGAAGGGAAGATGAAAGCGAGAAGCCCGATCTCAAACTACTGAATTGTGAAATCAACGATTGGGGGGAGAGGCTACCTATCATTGGGTAAGAGGTAAGGTGAAGGTTTGAACTCCGACATCAAAAAGATTAGGAGTTGTATGAATCCCTCAAAGGCATGGTCACAGATGGGTGGAAGGAAAGAATAAGGTGAAGACTTGATCACTGAAGGCCACAAAGAGGTTTTGGGGATCAAGGATTATGAGGGAATCTTACCTCCTACCCAGTAAGAAGTAATATGGAACCCCAATGTTTGAAATCTGAAAGAAAATACCTAGGAAAATTTTTAAAGGACTTGGTTAAACTCAAAGATTGGAAAGGAGGTATACGGCCTATAAGGAAAAGTGGTATGGATTAAAGCGGAAGGCCAAAGGCCGACACCTAAAGCATTAGAAGAAGAAAACTGGAAAAGTGGGAAAGACAACCCCAACCACCTAAAACTTGACACTTAGCCAATTTTAGGACTTTCTCAAAGGGGACTCATGCAGTATGACCCATGTAAGATCTCTCAAATCATTTTTCAATGATCGGTCATCAAGATGGCATGCCATGGAAACATTCTTGGCAAATTTTCTAGATTATTTCCTACTAATCATGGGATCGAAAGGGTCTTATCAACCAATTAGGCACATATTCATGGGAAAAAAATTTAGCAATTGGGTTTAACCCTAAGGGAAAGAAAACATATGTAGGATACACTCAGAGGAAAGTAGGGAACTAGAGACATACATTCCCTTAAGGAGAATGGAGGGTGTGTAAAGCATTCCATGGAAAGTAAAAATTAATCTAGTATATACAGAAGATTGATAATACCTCAAAAACAACATTTAAGCTGAATCCCATTGACTAGGATTTGTATTTCCTCTCCATCCATTTTAGATAGTTGCAAGGTATTATGTTGTTTGCACTCAAAAATGATGTAAGGTCCACTCCACATGGCATTAAATTTTGTGTTCCTTCCAAGTCTACTCTTAAGCTCATCCCATTTGAGGACTACATTCCCTTCCTCAAAGACCCTAGAAGCTGCCCTTTTTTTCAAAAGACCTCCTAACTTAATTTTGATGCTTCTCCATTATCTTCATTTCTTTATCTATGGTTTCTTCCAACTCCATTAGTTGGGCATACCTAAACACCATTAGGTCCTCTCCCTCTAGAATCTCTAGCTAATTAGCCAACTCAAGGGGTGGTAGTTCAACTGATAAGGGTAACCTTGCTTCTTTTCCATACACCATCATGTATGGGGAGTTACCAATGGATCTCTTAGGAGTGATTCTATCCGCCCATAGGGTAGACTGTAACTTGGTATGCCAAGTCCTCTAATTATCTTCCATGGTTCTCTTGATGGTCCTTATCAATTTCTTGTTTTTTTAATCAGCCAAGTGATTCCCCTAGGGGTAATAGTTTAAGGAGGTACTCAGATAGTTTCCATTATTGACAACCCATTCACTTAATTTTGTGTCCACAAAAGCTAAATAATTATTAGAAATAATAGAATCAAGCACCCTGAACCTTGTCACTAGATTTTCATAAAAGCTTAGGACAACACTTTCATTGGCCTCCTTCAATGCTACAACTTCATTCCACCTAGTGAAGTAATTAGTGGAAGTGAGGACCCATTTATGACCTGCACTATAAGGTTGGTTGATGGCTATGATAAAATCAATACCCCATTTCATGAAGGGTTGCTCAACTTGGATGGTTTGCAAAGGAAAAGCAGCCAACCTTTCTTTTCTTGAGAAAAAGGAACATTTCTTAAACTTTCTTACCCAATCATGGGTATCTTTGAATAAACTAGGCCAATAATAGTCTACCTTCATTATTTTTAGAGTTTTATCTTTGGGTGAAAAATTTCCACCTATCACTCCATCATGGAACTCCTCAAGCACCTTGTCAACTTGATCAACATTGATGCATCTAAGCAACACACCATTGACATCCTTCTTGAAAATTATACCATTTATGAGGAAATATGGGATGGATTTCAACCTAAAGTACCTTCTCTTAGCCCTATCCATCCCCTATGGGAACTCACTTGTTTGGAGAAAAAGAACCATATCCCATACCTAGCTCTCCGGAGGAGTATGTGTAGCCATTTTGGATTGCTCTTGGATAGCTAGGACAACCTTTGTACCCTCCTCATTCTTTTCCATGTTGCTAGCTAGCTATTCACACAAACCTGTGTCTCTTATGAGCTTTAGGATCTTGATTTCCACATCATACTCCATTACTTTCGCTATCCAACTTGCTCTTTTCTCATTCAAATCATTACTCAAAAGAAACTCTTTAACACTAGGATGAGCAACCATTAGGTGAAATTTGTTGTTTGAAATCAAATTCCTAAATTTCCTTAGACTTATAATAACAAAAAGGACATGTTTTTTCCATAAAAATATACCTTTTCTCATAACCCTCTAGGCCTTGACTGAAGAATGTTATTGGTTGCTCCATATTTTCTTCAATTTTTTGCACTAGGATAGCTGAGATGGTATCCATGTTCCCATAAGCATAGAGAATGAAATCCTTGAAAAAATTTGGATTTACCAATGTAAGTTTGGCTACTATGGCTTCTTCAATGGCCTCAAAACTTTCCTTTCCTTCCTTTGACTAGCTGAAACTCAATTTTTTCTTCAACATAGTTGTTAGTGGTTTTAACAAGTCAACAATATTAGGTATAAACCTTGTGACAAAATTTATCCTTCCAAGGAAAATTTGTAAACCCTTCTTATGGCTAGGTAGAGGAAAAACCAAAATATCACACCCTTTAAGATCAATGGTTACTCCATGCTTTGACACCACATGACTTAGTAACCTACCTTCATGCACAACAAAAATGCACTTTTTGGGATTTAATGATATCCCAAACTCTTTGCACCTGTCAAAGATCTGTCTTAGGTGGGTGAAATTTTCCTTTATATCCTTAGAGAAAATAGTACTATCATCTAAATATACAATAACAATCTTATACATGAGGCCCTAGAAAGCCAGATGCATTGCCCTTTGGGAGGTTTCCCAAGCATTGGATAATCCAAAAGGAATTTTATTATATGTCATTGTTCCCCACTTGGTAGTGAAATTTGTCTTATATTGGTCTTCCTCCTTCACTAACACTTGGTTCTACCTAGAATATCCATCAAGCAAAGAAAACATTTCAAAACATGCAACAACTTACAAAATTTTCCCCATAGAGGGCAGTGCATAATGGTCTTTTAATGAGGCCCTATTCAAATCTCTAAAGTTAACACACAATCATATTTCTCCATTCTTTTTCCTTACAAGTACAAGATTAGAAACCAATTAGGTGTGCTTGATTGGGAAATAATACTACTCTTGATCAACATTTTCAATTCATTTCTCATGAGTGGCTCAAGCTTGGGGTTTAAGGGCCTTTTCTTTTTCCTTACTAGTTTTTCATCTTGCTCAAGCTCAATGGTATGTTGGGCTATCTTGGGATCAAAAACTTTTAAATCTAAATATTCCCAAGGAAAAATTTCATGGAATTCTTGACAAAGTGCAACAAAAGCTACTTTATCTTCTTGAGAACAAATATTACCAATTTTTAGAAGCTTACCTTTGAAAGTTTCCACCTCTTTGTAGTGCTCCTCCTTAATGTGCATGCTTGTTTTCCCTCTTTTTAGCTAATCATCTGAATTAAAAAAATGGACTCCAAAGTAACCAAACCCTTTCATAGTTTATTTCTTCTTAGTTGTATGGTTTGGTTAGCATATTGTTGTTGCAACTTTGCTTGGTTTCCAACTACAAACTTAGCCTCTTCAAGCAAGAAATTGAGCACTTGTTTGTCACTTTCAAAAACTTGCCAATGGACATTGTTATCAGGGATAGATGGCCTTACAACCACCTTAACATGTTTTATTTTATCATTCTTAAGATCATTTGGAATGTCAAATTGGGCACTGTTGTGCAATTTTGCACACACGCCCCACTTGGAGTAGGGACCCTCTTTTCATGATGTCTTTTGACCTTTGGTTTTTATGAGATTTGTCTTTTTAAGGTCTTGAGATGTTGGTCTTGCTAGCTTTGGTCTTGAAGCTTGAGTTGGTTAAAATTGGTTTTAATGAAAATCCGGGTTTTGACCTGAATCCAGGATTTTCCAGCTCTGGCGTATTTTCCCGGGTCCTGGTTCGTTGTCCATTTATTGCTTAGGTTTTCGAAATCTGGGTTTCTGCTTGAATTTGGGATTTTCTAGCCTAGGAATATTTTCCCGAACTTCGTTAAAGTCCCGAGCTTTGTTAAAACCTCAGTTTCTACCGTATCCGCGGAATTCGTGCTCATCCAGATTATCCGCTCGGCTTGGTTTTTTTGGAATTCCGTTCTAGGCTCGGGTTTCTGGATTTCCTTGACATGTCTTGTCGCGCATTAATGTTCGAGGTACAACTTCTTTGACGCAGGTGCGGATGGATTTAAGGCCTTCAGGGCATCATTTTAATCTCATTATTCACTTTTTTTTGCTCTGGAGTTCGAGATTCTTCATTTGAGGCTTTGATTGGTGGTTTCGAGCAGCTTGTGTGTGGATTGTTTGGGCGTTGGTTGAGTTTTTCGTTGCTAGGATATACTGTTTCGCAGTCACCTCTTCTAGTTCAAGCTTCATCCATATTGATCCATGGTAATTCGTTTCTGGCCCTTCCTTTTGTTTGCATCATGATTGAATCTTTCAAAGTCGGTTGGTAGCCATTTTAGGTCGGCCTTTGCTTGTTTATGATTTCGTATTTATCAAACTGGGGTTTGACCTACCTCTTCATAAGATTTCATCACCCGCACTATGCATGCCTTTGTTTACCAAATGAATGTCGGATAAGATTAGTATGGATGGGCGTTCTAGGTAGAACCTTGTCTTCTGGGCGTGAAATTTGCTATATTTTTCAAGGTTGGGGTTTTGGGTGTTTTGCCCAGAATTGCTAGGAACGGTTGATCCATCAGGATTTTCATATCTGGTGCTTAGATTAAACCTACTCATGCCTTGAGAAGTTTCGGTGTACCTTAGCCTGATCATTTTAAGGATAGTATTTCGAACCCCAAGCTTACCCTGGTTTTCATGGCGGAGGTCTAGTCGTCAAATTTAGGGCATCATTGTTTTGCCATGAAAATTAGCCATTTGAGGGTTTTGGAAATTTGAATTCATGTGCATTTGAAATTTTGCGTATTGGCGTCAATTTTGAGACCATTGGAATCCAAATAGGGAGGTTTGAAGTGATCATCTGATTCATTGTTCACGCGGTAATGATTGTCGGGTTTCCGAGGTGTCCGCGAAATTTCTGCACACCCAAATTTTCCCGGTTTTGGCCAAGTCCACGGAGTATAGCGAGTTCCGAAATTCTTTGCTGTCCATGAAAATCTGACCTGTCTGGATTTTTTTGGTTTCTTGCCTGGTTCCATCTCCTTTCCAATTTTTGATGTTAGGGGTAATGAAGTAAATACTAAATGGTGATTTCTTGCTGCTAATGGATGAATTTCATGATAATTACATAACTTTATGTCCGCACTAATGATTTATTTGGTGAATGGTGCCTTGGCAGCAAGAATCCATCGGGGTTGGATTTCTCCAAATTCTACTTTGACCGGATTTTCCCAGTTTACCTCATTTTACCGGATTGCTTCATTCTTCCAGATTTTCAAGGATTGATGATTTTTGATGGATTTCAATTATTTCATGTGGTTTTATGCTAACCCTTTGATTGGAATATGTGTGATAATTTGATGCTAATGACGTTCTTTTGTAATTGCAGGCTGAGTCAAGCAAAGCTGATGCAGGAAATTCTAAAGGCGATACGGAGGGGTCTTCCATTTCAGAGGCAGAAAGATTGAGATTGGATACCAAGAGTCAGTTGCCTGACAGTAAGATATCTTTTGTATGGTCTGAGGTCTCTGACACCAATGTAGGGGCATGGAGATATGAGGAATTCAAGGCGAGAATAGATCAGAAGGATCTATCGGTCCTGAGGAATGGAATGATGAACTCTGGACCTGTCCATGTGGCAGGATTCCCTCCTGCAATCCAGTGCTATGAGTTGATACTAGAATGTGCACGGCAATATGATTTTGACACACAGAGGGTCGTTAGCTCTGAAGGGAGAGTCCTGGAAAATTTCAGTCCCGTTTCTATTGCCCAAGCTTTTGACATGCCAGAGTTGCCATCTGTATGTGCCTTGAACATGGATTTAGCCAAAACTTACTATGAAAATGAGCCCGCCAAAGCCCAGCAAATGACTAATTCCTGGTTGGAGAAACCAAGGCCTCACTTTTCCAAACTGCCCAAGCAATTACACAGAGTCAAATTTAGATCAGACATATATGATGTGGTCACATTATTGAGCAGAGTGGCCAGTTTGAAGAGTGCCAGAGTGTTGGAGAATTGGATGGTCCATGTGATCAACAAAATTGGACAAGGTATTAACTACCATTGGGCAGGACTTATAAGTGCAACAATTGATAGGCAGTTAAGAGATGTCCTAGAAACAAAGAGGTTTACCATGTCTTCCTATGTGATATATGTGTTAGCTATATTCTACCCATACAAGGGTTTGAATCCAAAGGGGACATTTGGACAAGATATAGTCTATGATATATATCCAGAGTTGCACCTAGGACACCAGGATTATAGAAGAGCAAACGATGCATTTACAATGTATATCAATAGGCTGCTTCAAAATGCGGAGCATGTGAGATTGTCTGATGGAGCAAAGGAGCCGATAAAGAAATATGGAGCCTAGTTCATACAGTTTCCCACTTTCTCTTACATCAGAATTGACGGATGTCAAGCTGCTCCATACAGGTTACCTAGATATCCCACTGACCATATTGTGCTATTGGAGGTTGTGAGACAGGTATGTGAATTTGATGCAATTTTTAAAAAGGAAAAGCATAAGATAGGGTTTGGAGGTGACTTCCCTTTGAAGATTGGTATAGCTGAGGTATGCCTTTCCATCCAATCGGCGCATGCAGCAGGGGATGAATTGGTTGCTTATGGTTTCCCCTTCCACTCCAAAAGGACAAACTTTGATATCACCGGGGAAGCACAGAAGAAGGCCACCAAAGAATACCATCACAAGGATGACCTAGAGGATTACTGGGAAAATATCAAAGATGATTTTGAGGCAAGGAAGAAAAGGTACTCTAGGCTTCCGATTGATGTGATTAGGCAATACAATGTCAAGTTGATCCTAGACTAGTTAGAGGATGATGGGAATCTGGTGCAAGATCATGCATACGAGTCTATCAAGGACAGATCAATTGGAGAGATAAAATGGGTTGATGATGAGGTAACTGAGTTGGAAGACCTAATGGCCCCTGTAATGAGATTTACTACTTCATGGTTGAAACATAAGGTTTGGGAGTTGGAAAGTGAAAAGGTACCATGTACCTTCAATTTAATGGGAAATCTAGATCCCCTGTCCACCTTAGAAGAATCTGGGGAAGATGATTCTAAAGGAAAAAAAAGTGAGCTCACCCTTCAAAATTAAAGTCAGAGGCCCAAAGGAAGATGAGCCTGAGTAGAAAAGGAAGCCAAAGGGGAAGAAAAGAAGTAGAACTTTGAGAATTGGTAAGTCTGCAAAGGAGGAGGAACTTGAGAAGGCAGAAAAAGAAGATATTCCTTCGGAGCCTAAAAGGGCAAGGACAACTAGAGTTTCAAAGAGGAAAGATCAAGGGACTGCCAAGAATGAGACAAACCCTCTAGTTGTTGAGGTGGAGAGTTCAGGAGAAAAAACTAAGGTTTATTCAAGGAAGTCAAGGGCACCATCTCCTAAGGAGACCCAACAAAAAGCAAGTCCTCTCCCAGCAACTTCCACTATGGAACAACCAAAGACTGTTTCCCCTTTGCCAAGTGTACCCGAGTAGGAGATCCCTGAGGAGCATGAGACCAGTGGAGACGCAGAACCGTTCAAGGGAGGAGAACTCTTTGGTGCAACAGCTGAACTTGAAGCTGAAGATGTAGAAGGGCACCCTTCTCCACTAGTGCAATATGAGGATTCTCCGGTAAGCAACAAAGGCAATGGATCACCTGAGAAGGAGGATGCCCCTATTAGAACCCCATCACCTTTGCAAGAAGAAGAGCCTGGATTGGGTGACCAGGGTGATCAGTCTCCGGAGAAAGGAAAAGATGAAACATCAGAACAACATGAGGAGTCCAAGATAGAAGAAATCCGGGTGGATCCTGCTATCCCGGATTGGTTGGAAAAGGAAATTACAAGAAAGAAACAAGTCATCATTGAGGACACCCCTCTTGATTGGGATGAGATGCTGACCGAGATTGGCAAAGGTAAGAAGAAAAAGATGGCTAAGGTAGTTTCAAGGATAGAAAGAGATGAAGTAAATAACAGGGTTATCCATATTGCCACCCCTGCTGCTGACAAGAGCAAAGAAGAGGTTACTGGAAAAGATTATAATGTGCAAACCATCAACCTGGGACCAGCTTCTGTAGAGCAGGATATCAAAGAATATGAAGGGTCCAGTGTAGTAATAATTGGAAGACTAAGGAAGGAGACACAGTCCAAACACAAGCTTAAAAAGGGAAAATGAAAGGATTAAGAAATGTCTAGAAGATGTGATGAAGCCTTTGCAATCTCTTCACCCATCTTCCTCTGCTGCTCCGGGTTTCTTGCCTAAAGAAACTATTTCTGAAATTGAAAGGATGAAGACTTCTACCCAAACTGCAATGGATTGGTTGAAGGATGTACAAGTGAAAGGAGATGATGCAATAAAGGAGATCCTTTCGATTGGAAAGGATGCAGTAAGAGCCAAGGACTTGTTAGAACATGTTCTATCACAAGACAAGGAGGATATCGACCTTCTATTGCATAAATCTAAAGTGATTATGGAGTATGGTAAAGATCAGTTGGCTGCAGATGGAATCCTTCCTTCATCCTGACTTAATGAGCCTTGGGAATGGTTCGATGCTTTGCAAGTTCAGAAAAAGGCCATCAGGAAAATCTACAAATGAAAGAAGTAGATAGATGGTGATCTAACTGGAGTCTATGATGGGTGCATTGCATTCTTTGAAATAATGACTGGCAGGAGGAAGATTGATCCTAAGTATCTGAGCCTAAAACAATTGAGAGAATGGTGGCATGATGTTTATGCTCCAGATTCCAAAAATGTAATAACAAGGCACCAATTGGATGATGCGGCAACTTACTTGGTTGTGATGGATAAGTACCAGGAACACAAGGGTAATTGGGATAAAATTGTTAAACAGTCAAAAAGAGAGATTGGCTCCATCGAATGTCGGCTCAAGATTTTTCCTTTGCCACCTGTCACTGAGCTGGATAGAGTATTTTTAAGGGTTCATGGATCCTTGGATCAGAATAAGGATAAGGGAGATGGTAGTTAATGCCCATTTTGAAATTTGTGCTTAACTATTATTATAGGGCATGTGTTGATCCGGGCTGCATCGAGGAATGTGTTTGGGCTGACCTTGATGATGAATCAGAATTTAATGTGTGCCTTATTTTGAAATTCCTAAGGCCGACTTGTTTTGGCTGTTTTATTTTGTAAATGTTTGGCTGGGCCGACATATTTTGAGAATTTGCTATAAAGGGCATTCTTGCCTCATTGTAAGGAGCTAGCTAGAAAGATAATAGGAATAAGCTAGATCAGAAATGAGCTAGAGCATTTTGTAATAGAGATAATAGTTAGTTCTTGAAGCAAATATTGTAACATAACAGTGGAATTGTTGCAGCATTATGGTGATCTAATACAATTGAAGGCATTGTGGTTTTCCTGGTGAAATCTCTTGTGTTAGTTTATCTTGCATGGTTCCTGTTGTTTCATCTTTCAAATTGCTTAAAGATTTAGGATTTAGTGTTTAGAGTTGGATTAGTTTGGTGAATGATGTTCATGATTTCATATTTGGAATGTTTGTAGCAATCTCTAGTCTATACTCCCAGTAACTATCTCATTGTAGTAGGCTGGTGAAGTCAACCTGGACCATATATCTATTTTGTGCTTAGTTCGATTGTGGATGAATGTCTATGATTTGAAAATCTATATACCTTAGAAGATTGCACCATTCTTATGATATTGCACTGCGGATTAAGCAAGAATTGGTTATTTGAGATTGGTCCATTCCTGATATCTATCATTTGCATGGTTCATCTTAGAAATAGTTTAGGTTTCATTACTTCTCTTGCACTCTCATCTTTTGTTGTTTCTTTATTATTTGGTTAGATTTAAGATTTAAGATCAAAATATTGCAAAATTTGATAAGTTGGAAAGATATAGTTTGTTTGTAGTAAGGTCTGATTGTGATTACCAACATTTTCACATATTATCTCAGTTGTTTATGCATTGTCAAGACCTGACACTCGAGAGACCTTGGGGTGATTTTCAGCAATTTATTGTTGAAGATTATCTTTCAAGAGAGATAGAATATCATTTTCTGTCTGAGTTGTTGCTGTGTAGAAAACACCATCAACAGGCACCTATAGTAGCTAGTCTATCAGCATGTTTATTCTAATTTCTAGGTATGGACAATAGATTAAAAGCATCAAATTCTTCTATCATATCCCATACCCTATGTTTATATGACTTGAGCAATTCATTTTTGGTTAGATGCAAACCTCTTACTTGGTTCATGGTCAGATCACTATCACCAAACACCTGTAGGCATCTAATTTTCCTTTTTCTTACCCACTCTAGACCCTGTGTAAGGCCCTCATATTCAGCTGTGTTGTTGGAATAGCTAAAATAGAAATGAAAAAATTAGTAATACTTTTCACCTTGTGGGGATACAAGCATAGCACCCCCACCAACTCCATTCCTACTTCACGAACCATCAAAAAACATCTTCCAAAGCTCATTTGATTATTGTTCATGTAGGTATTCATCTTCCTTTTGGAGATTAAGGATGAAAGAGTCTGGCTCATGGACCAAAAAGACACCTAGGCCCACCTCCTCCAAACTCTTATTTAGGTTAGTTTCAATGTTTTCATCTTCCCACTCATTCAAAATAATATCTAGTATATCCTCTATTTGGGTGCTTGGATCTAGGACAGCAGCATGCTCATCATGGTCAAAGATGGTATAGTTGACATTGGAAACACAAGGTATATATGGTTCTATGTGATCATTTTCTATGGAATTGGGTTTAATGTTCACTTTCGTTCCATATTTTGTTCTAAACAACATATGTGACCAATTTGATGATAGGTAGCCACCTATTTTGCTAGTGAAATCTCTTGAAAGGAAAAGAGAAAAGTAGGGTGGTAATTCAATCACATAGACATCTTGTGGAATGGAAAAGTTAGGGCATGTATGCAAGGTGAGGCTTAGGTCCTTCACAATAACTATAGTGTTGATAGTCACCACATCAAGCTAGACTGCCTCCTTCTTGAGGGTTTGGTACTTACTACCCAATTTATCTACAATTTATTTGGGCATAATGGAACTATTGGCCCCTGAGTTAATCATGCAATTGTCAACCAATTTATCTCCTATGATTAGGGACCCATAAAATGGTTGTGGTTTGACCTCTTTGTTTTTTTTATCCTTGCTATTTTGGAGGGTGATAGTAAGCACAACCTTGTCATGGTTACTTGGGAGTTCTTTTGATACACTCACATTTGATAATGTAGCTTGCAACAAGTCCTTTTGTCCCAAGATAGACAAAGAATCCAGCATAGAGATAATAACACTAGCCTTTTTCATATACTCAATTATATTGAAATGAGCAACACTTACCTTCTTCTTAGCTTTTGTAACAATAGTATCTCCTTGCAAGTGGGTTGGCTAAGGTTGATTCCCAAGTTGTTCCTTAATGGTGCCTTGTTGATTTCTTTGCAATACATGTGGTAGTGAGATGTATATGGGACAAAAACCTCTTGATCTGGTCTAGGGGCTTGATGAGATTCCTTACTTAATGGTTGCACTACTTCAATGGCTCTCTTCTTGCTTCTTGTGTTAGCTTCTATAGAGTTATGATCTTGGTTAACCCCACAAAACTCTTTTCCTTTCCAATTTAGAAGTGTGGTATCATTAGGAAACTACTCTTGTTGTTGCAAAGGTGTCTCATCTAGTGCATATGGTTGTAAACTAGGTGCATTTTTCACCATTAAGGCTTGATTGGTCACCCTATTTGAACAATTAGATTGGTTATGGGGCTGAATGTGAGGAAAGCACCATTCATATTCTTGGATGATATTATTTTGTACAGGAACTAGCTCTTTAGATGTGTTTGATGTATTTGGATTATATGCTTGAAAGGGTCTTAGGTTAAGGGCTTTCCTTTGGCCTTGATTGTTTGCTTGATAAGGCAACCTATTTTATTGATTTTGATAGTGAGACATTTTATTTGGGATTTGGTAAGGCCTATAATTTTGATATTGTTACTTTTTAATGTTTACCAACTCATTCCTAAACATTTTAAGGAGGCCCTTTATCTCTTGTAGCTCAAAAGACTATGTTGGGACAGCCTTTTCTTGTGTAGGAGCAATTGGTAGAGGAGATATTTGTGGCACTTGCATAGACATGGTTGGTGGAATCTCTGGAACGATAGGCATGGGAGCTCTTTGAGAAATTTTCCTAGCTTGGATGAGGCTATTCTTAGCTCTTACAGCTACTTCATAAGCATCAGGAAGTGTTTGTGCACCCATAGATTGTATCACTATAGAAATTTCACTATTAAGAGCACTCAAAAATAATATAGGAAAGCATGATGAGTTGAGGGTCTTACTAGTAGTGGAATTCTATCCCATCTTTTGGAAGCAAAAATCTAAGTATGTCATGTGCTCATGGGGAGCTCTCTTGATAGTCATCAGTTGCTCCACCAGAGACAAGTGATCTGATTTGTCTTCAAATTACTTGCAAAGGTTATCTCCCAACTGATCAAATGTGGTAATAGAATTGACTACTAACCCTTTGAACCATTTTAATGCTTTTCCTTTGAATGAGATAACCAAGAGGCTAAGAGAAAAAATTTCTTATGTAATGTTGTGGACAACACATAGTGAGGCCACATCCCTAATATGCTCAATGGGGGTGGTTTGGTCTTCTCCATTAAAAATGGGAGGCTTTTCAAAGTAGCCATAGGAATTTCATCATGTTGTTGTAGGTTCAGTGGACTATCCCCATTAAAATGCACAAAAGGTTGATTTCTAGCCATATGGAATAGGTTCCTTTGAGTCTGAGTGGCAGGTATTCTAACTTGAAACAATCTACCCAACAATGGTGTAGATTGGGCTCTAGGGGAAGGACTTGAGCTTTTATTTCTCCTAATGAGTGACAAATATTGTCTATTTCTACTTCTTCTAGAAGCTAAAGGTGGTAAATGTGGTAGCTATGTATATTGGAAGTTACCTCTAGAGGACATCCTTGTTTGAATTCGGAGCATGTAACCAAGAGTTCTCCCCAGCACTTGAGTCACCAAATTTGATGTAGAATCCTTTCTTTGAAATCAGAATCACCAAGTATTTTTTTGTGTGCCTCTTCAAGGCTAAATTATTGTGAGCAACACCACTCTCTCAATAATGCTCAAATGAAAATTCTTCCTATCCCACTAGGCGTGCCAAAAACTATTGTCACTCAAAATTGCACCCAGTTGAACAAGAGTTTCAACATTCTAGTGAAATAATTGAAATGACCTCAAGGTGTGGGACCTTGCACAGTGAGGTTGAATCTCTAGAGAAGGTCAGATTCCTTTCAAAACCAGGTGCAACAATGGCTAGACCAACCTAGTTCCAAAAAGCTCTAACTATGAATTGTATGAGGAAAATGGGAGAAGGAGAAGAACAGGAAATAAAGGAAATAGTGATAGACCAAGTTTAATATATTTATTCTTGTCTATGATTGCACAAAGAATCAACAAAACCACTAGAAAGCATCACATAATTCTCTATTTCACTAATTTTATAAAGGAAACATGAAGGCTAGGGTATGAGAGATCTTTAAAGGGGTGCAGATTACCCATAATTAACACTCACAATAGATTATCACACTCATATAACTAGTAATAATGACGAAAAATCATGCATGCAAAGAGGTATCAAATGTTACATAAGATAAAATAATTGAGAAGAGGTAAAATAGTGATTGTATTAACACAAAAGCATGAAAGATAATTTTACAATTGTAGAATGCAAAAATAGAATTAGTCTACTACAAAAAATCCCAAGAAGAACCCCTAAAAATATTACAAGTGTTTCCTTTATAGTTCATGCATAACTTAGTCAACTCTAGCTAAACCCTAACCCTAACTAGGGTTAGCAACTAGAAGAAATATGTCCCAATGAGAGTTGATGCGACAAGATCATGAAAACCATGTTGAAAGGATGAGCCCATGATGCACCAAGAGCTACATGCCATATCTTTTTAATAAATTTTGTTCAAAATCCCTCCAAAAATGCTCCCACAAATTTACTGATCTAGGCATGGAGAAAGAAAGGGAGAATAATAACCAATAATAAATGGGCATGGGAACCCATGAAGTCAACCATAACCCTCAAAAAATGTAATAAATGTCATCCTCAAGCCACAAAAGTTGAACAAATAGGTGGGAAGGTCGCCTAGGCATTAATGGTGCCACTATGAAAAACATGACACAATAAGGATGGTTGGGGCATCGGGCCCAAAAGGAAACCCTTGCTAGATTTGGAATTAAATGGCTTGGACCCTTGAAGATGTGTTTCTATCAAAGGTCAAGCATCAGTCATGCCTCATACCACCTGATGACTGCTAAAGATGCATGTTGAAGACTAGGAGAAGGAACACTGAAGCCATGAAGACTAGAACTAGTCAAGGGTCAATGGTCAGCCTATCAGCTTACCTCATACCATTGGATGGTAAGAGGTAAGGTGAAACCCTGGCTTGCAAACTCCAAAAATCTAACAATTAGCTAGATTTTGATGGAAGGATTTAGGGAGAAAGGAGGGAGGTGAGAGAATGAAGGGAAGGCAGAAGAGGGAAGCCCAATCTCTGATCACTAAAATGTGGGATCGAGGATCAGGGAGAGAGGTTACCTCTTACCGAGTAAGAGGTAAGGCAAAGGTTCAAACTCCATCATCTGAAATATTGGGAGTTGGACGAATCCCTCAAAGGTGTGGTCATGGATGGGTGGAAGGAAAGAAGAAAGAAAAGGCTCAATCATTGAAGGACATGAAGAGGTTTTGGGGATCGAGGATTGTGAAGGTCTTACCTCCTACCAAGTAAGAGGTAAGACAGAACCCCAATGTCCAAAATCTGAAAGACAAGACTTAGGAAATTTTTTAAAGAACTTGGTTAGACTTCAAGGATCGAGAAGGAGGCTTGTGACCTACGAGGAAAAGTGGTAAGGCTTAAAGGGGATGGATGAAGGCTAATGCCTGAAGCATTAGAAGAAGAATAATGAAAGGGGGAAAGACAACCTCGACCACCTGAAACTTGACACTTAGCCAATTTTAGGACTTTCTCAAAGGGGACTCATGTAGTATGACCCATGTGAAATCTCTCAAATCATTTTTCAATGATGGGTCATCAAGATGGCATGCAATGGCACAGGGCCCTAAAATTTATGGTCACACTTCTAGAAGGACCAATCCACTTCAAGGCTAGTTAGGTGGCATTATTAAAGATGGATAAATTGACTCATCAATAAATATTGAGTGATAACAGGCCAATTACTGAGAGTGGAAAATATCTCCTTCTTTTTGGGCTCAACTAGACGTAGGAGGATTTTCCTAGAAGTAGTATTTAATAAGATTTAATCACAATTAAAGATATTCAAATGGGAAAACTATAGTAGTATCCAATGTGTGCTTATTAGATCAAAAAATTTCACTAGATCAAATACTAACCTACTGCATAAATGATCTCTATTAAGATTTTTTTTTAAAGTATATTTAGGATATGATTACCTTATATGAAAAATTATTATGATTTACTTTATATGTTTTCCTTGGATATAAAATTGAATAATTAAGTGCATATAAACTAATTCCTACTCTCGTACTACTAGTTATAGATATCATTCACTTTAAGTGTGTAGAGGATCAACACTTCTAAGATCAATTCCTTGTATTAGGTTATCAAATAAAAATTGACCAAGAAGAAACTATATATATATATGGCATTAATAATTGAACATATACTTAATAATCCCTCCCTAAATTTCTAAAAATTCATATGCAATATCAGAAAGATCATTACAAACATTATTTATAATACATTAAAGTGTTGTGATATTTATAAAATTAATATTACATTCACACTAACAAATGTTGTGAGTGAAAACCCTAAGCTAAGAAGAACCTATCACACTTCATCACTTGGAAGTTTTCTTAAAAAATCACAACTAGCCAAGGAGACATTCAACTACAAGCATTCATACCCTAAGCATATGTGATATTAGAAAGATTGTTACAAATAAAATTTATAATTATTTAAAGTTTTTTTATTCTTATCAAATCAAATCCATTCTCATCAAAAAATATGGTGCGAGAAAACACTAAGCTAAGATGAAACTATCACACTTCATCACTTGGATTTTTCCTAAAAATTCACAACTAAACAAGGATGCATTCAGTTATAAGAAGTGCATGGATGGTCAACACTTCTAGGATTGGTGTCTTGTATTGGGTTATTGAATCATAGTTGACTAAGAAGAAACCACACATAGAAATGACAAAAATCTATGATTTTAATAACTTTACATACTTAATAATTCATCCCCAAACTTCCAAAAATTCATATGATATATTGGAAAGACCATTAAAAATATTTTTTTAATGTATTAAAGTGTTATGAAACTTATCAAATTAATATCACATTCATACCAACAAATGTGGTGAGATAAAACCCTAAGCTAAGAACATGTCACATTTAATCACTTGAAAGTCTTCCTTAAAATTCACAACTAGTCAAGGAGATCTCCAATTATAAAAATTTGCTAAATGATAGCTACTTTTCATGATTTACAAAATGAGTTTCTCTAATATTAACTATACATGCAAGTTTGGAAACCTAGAAAAATTTTGACATTGCAATCATGTAGAAATGGATAAATGATTGACCCTCTATTTTGGAAGATGAATTAGTATAATAAAAATGTTTGGTTATTGAATCCCTTCAAAAATCATCAAAGAACAAGTTTTTGTCAATGTTACATGTGGAATAAGTCAAAATTTCATAATTTTTTTGAAATGGAAACTTAGTGTTTGAATAGAAATAATCTATGTCAGGAACTTGACCATCATATTAATGGTCGCATGGTGTTCTCATCATTCTCCATTTGAAGTTGCATGTGAATTCATGATCTTGATATAGATTGTTGGAAATTGGATTGCATCAAATGGTTTTCATTAATGTCAATAGGTTGTCACTGATGTCAACATAGTACTGAATGTATGAGATAGTTATCAGAAGCTATTTCCTATCAAAGATAATCATTATATATGGTCCAATGTGTTCATTGGTCCGGTGTGTTGACTTTTAAGGTCTAGTTTCTACCATGAGATAATATATGATTCTAATATTTGAAGATCTAGGTTGACTTAGCATATACAATATATTATGAAGATAATTTATTTTTTATGGATGATAGCCGACTTGGTATAATGCCCTACGTGGATGAAATGCTTAACCATATATGGTGTCAACCTAATTGATGATCAAGATATACTTGTATATATAAGATGTTTTGAGGAATGAATAAGCATAAGGAGAAGTGGGAGTGAATGTGTGTGCAAAGGAGAATAAAGTGTGGAGAAGAAAAGTCTGAGAGTCTAAATGCTTTATCAATTCTGATCAATGTAGTTTTCTTGAGCGACTACTATTTGAGGCAGTACTTCATATTTTGAGCTTCAATGGAACTAAACCCTGCACATTGAAGGTGCATTCTATCAGTTCAATATTCTGGTAGTGAGCCATAACTTTTGTATTTTGGCGATGAGCCATCTTTTGTATCTCTAGGTTGTAGCCCTGTGGATAGTGAGTCCTTATTTCATGTAGTGAACCTTATCTCTGGCAGTGAGCCTTTTTGTAATCGATCTTGATATTCTCTATAGTGTGAGTTAATCCTCACTATGGTCTTTCCCTTATTGGGTTTTCCACATAAATCTAGTGTTCCTGTGTTTATGTGTTAGATTTGAGTTTCTGCATTGGAATTTGATGATTAATCACTTAAGCAGTTTTAAGTATTAGTTTCATTAATTGAATTAAAGGTTAAAATCTGTGACAATTGATTCACCCCCCCTCTCAGTTGTCCTATTCAAAAATTGGTATCAGAGCTTGGTCCTTTGGAATGAGTTTAACAGCTTAAAGGAGATCTTGGTAGGTTGAAATAAATGATGAAGGGATATGACTTGGATGAAGAAGTAAGAACAAAGGTTACAGAGTCTAAAAGTGAAGATTTGAAAGAAAATGTTAACCAACGGATGAATGTATTTAGAAACTAAGGAATCAGATCCGTAAATTCAAGTTGAGACATAGAGAAGTTAACCAAGAACTAAAGGAAGCAAAAGATACTATTAAGAATCTAAGAATGGAACTTGAAGAAACCAAAAGGACAGAAGAGAAACTGAAATTGGAAATGAGAAAAGCAAGAAAGAGGAAGAAAGACTAAAAAAATTATAAATTAGAAGACAAAAAAATGTGATATGCTTGAACAAGAAGTAGTAATCCTCAAGGTTGATCTAGAAAAAGTGAAAGATCATGAAGAAAGGTTCAAGACAAGCTCTACAATGCTTGATGAGTTGATTTCTATTAAAGATCCAAGATAATGAGAAGGGGAGTGAATCAATATCTTCTTAAATTGTATAATTAGATACCATCCAATTATTCCAATGCAAACAACAACAAAAATAAATAAAAGCATTAACAGAACATCACATCAAAGAACATAACAACACTAGGATTTTTACATGGAAAAACCAAATGAGAAAAAAACACGGTGAGTGTTAGCTCACAATATTATATAACCTATTATAGAATATTACAAAATGGGTGGCTCATTGCCAGGACTCACTTTCCAAAAACAAAGGTTCACTGCCTATAGAAGTAGAATGATTGGATAGATTTTAGCCAGAAAAATGAACTGACAGAGTAAACCTAATGAGTGCAGATTTAGTTCCAGATAAAGCTCAATAAATGGACTTAGCACATTTCATCATGTTCACAGTGCTTCATAACTTCACACAAATCACACACACTTCTTCAAAAAGTTGTCTATTATATATATCCCATCTCTTCACAAGCATCAATTAAGTCAACCTAATTAGATGCACTTCATATTTACGAAAAATACCATCTGTCAGCTACAAGCTTAAGAAAAAGATAACCCACACAATTCAACAAGTTGGCATGGACCTAAAATAGGTCACACATATATCTGCATAACAAAACTATTTTCACTTTTACATAATTCACCAAAGAAGTCAGCCAAGAATAGATTTCAAACCAAAAACCAAAAACAATCTGTACGAGCACCAGATACGTGAAATCTTGAATGTACATGCTCCCAACATCTACAAGCCATTTCCCAAAGCTACAAGCAACAATGATCATTGGAAAACTAATGCAGATCAAAATACTAGAGGATTAAGCAAAATATTGGTTTAGATACCGAACTAGAATACCGAAGTAACTTTAGACTTGATCTTGCAGTTGCAACTCATATATCATGGTTACATCAATGACAAAAAAAAAGTAACAAGATGAGATGTTCTTCTTCATTTTTCCAACAATCTCCCCCTTTGTCATTGATGGCAACATGTGCTAAAACCAAAAAGAATATATATAGAATTTTCTATTTACAATATTTCTCCCCCTAACACCAACATTTCACCACTTCACTCCCCTTTTGACATCAAGGACAAAGGGTGTGCCAAGAACAACTAAAAAACATTAAAGCAAAAAAAATAAAGAAATATATATCAACTGGAAGATGATGAGCCTTGAAGCTCCTTTAGAATACCTTCCTAGACTTTTTTTCCTTTTTCCCAACCTTCCTTTACTGCAATCAACATCTTGTTCAGAGATTCCAACTCTATTAGAGTTTCTTTAGCACCATCTAGAGTATCAAGAATCAAGTTTATCTTCTCAAGCCTTCTAGAGCAAGCCAGAGCCTCTCCAACCGGAGTGTATTCCATTCTTACAATGTCACTTAATAGACTGAATTTTTTGATAATTTCTTTTGTATGTTTCTACAAGGCAAATAAATTTTCTCTATGTGCATCAATGGCCTTCCAGATTGATTTTTCTTTATCTTTAGATACACTATAAGTACCAGAAATAGTAGGCAACTAGGACTCAATGGATTCCATGACAATATTGATATTCTAAGTGGCATCTGACCACTTTAAGCAATAAGATAGGACAACATCTACCTCAAGTTCACAAACCTTCACTGCTTCTAGACTCTTTTTGACACATGAATGTGCAAGAGCACATTTATCCTGTAAAGCCAATAGTCTTTTCTTCGCCAAGTTTTCTTCTCTCTTGTCTTTTCTTTTCATTAATTCCAAAGGAATACTCCTTGAAGAAGTCTAACAATAATCTCATATTTTCAATGGGGGCGAGGGATGTATCAATGGATGTACTGGGCATAGCTTCGTGTAATGCTTTCAGAGCATCTTCTATTAGTTCCATTCCCTTTTGATGTGTCTCAATAAATGTTTTTCTTCTAGATTCTTGCATAGCATCACCCAACACAACTTTATGTACTGGAGGCATCTTTTCCACATCAACATATCCTTCAATCAAAGGGAGTTTCAAAAGTTCTTGGGGAATAATCGATTGAAATCTAATTTTCTTAGATAACAAACCTTTCAGTACATCACCACCAGAAGAGGAATCACTAGGATGCTTCAATGATTTTACAATCTATTTTTCTTCTTCATTTTTCCCGGAGGATTCCACAACTATCTTTTCTTCCTCTCCCTTTTCTTTTTCTTTATCTTCCTCTAATACCTCTTCTTCATCCTCTTTCTTTCCATCCTTTTCACCTCCATCTTCATCTTTATCTTTATCATTATCATTATTGTTTTCTTCCTCATTTCTATCTTTTTCATCTTTATTTTGATCTTCCTCAGGGTTGTCTTAACCTTCATCTTCATTTCCCTATCCATCCTTTTCAGCATTCTCTTTATTTTCTTCATCATTACCTTTCTATTTTTCACCTTTTTCTTCTTTAGTATGCTCTGGAGGAGCATCATTATGTATCTTAGGCTCATCTTCTCCCTCATTCTGCTCAATAACTTCATCACCAATATTAATTTCAACATCAAAATTATCAGGAATTTCTTCATTACCTGTACCCAAAGGAATATTTTCCTTATCATTTTTAGCAGCAGCATCATCATCAGTTTTGAGCATACCATAATTTTATGTTGTTTCCCAGATTTCCTTTGTTGTCTCCTTTCTCACTTTCTTTGTCAATTTCTTATTTCTTGTCATCAACATATTCACTCTACTCTTCATCTGAAATATTTCAGCACAGATCTTCTTTAGAGATTCCAAATTATCAGGGGTCAAGGAGGACCCAATCTTATTGTATGTTGCATTTCTGATCTTTTCTTCAAACACAACAACCTCAAATCTCCTTTCCATTAGATCATCCCACGTGCTTTTAGGAACATCTTTTTTTATGTTATCTCATTTAACTTCTAAGATAATAACATACTCAATAATCGCCAAAAGCAATGTTTTCTTGTCTTCTTCTCCAACTTTATCATAGAATTTAGTTGTGGGCTTTCTCTCTTGTTTCCTTTTCTTTCTTTCCTCTCTTTGTAGGGGCAACTGGAGGGGTCACTTTAATCTTCCCGGATCTTGTGGTAGGTCCTAAGGAAATAGGACCTTTGCCCTTATCAACAATATTGGTTTCATTCTTCGCTGTAGGGACTGTGGAAGATTTTGCAAGGGTATTCCTTTTGAATCTCCTAGGACCAGATGATTTTACTTCCAATTGCACTCCTCCAGCTCTTCAAAGAGCAATTTCCTCATCAATGAAACCAACATCTTTAAGTGTTTTCTCCACTTTCTTCCTAATCTTAGACTTTTGTTGTTCCATATGAATTTTCATATATTTTTCAGCATATGTCCCAATTCTAGGTTCATTGGGATCGTTTGGATTCTTTAGCAATATTTGCACATAGCCTTCAACTTATTCTTTAGTTATTTCATATCCAAGAGGTTGAATCTAGATAGTTTGAGGTTCTATAGCCTCAATCATGCATTCATTAGTGGAGACATGAAATATGATATCATTCTTATACTTCTCCATGATTTTTCTCAAAATTCTATCCCTTTCATTCATATTTCTTTTAAATAAAGCAAAGAATGTTGTCAAAGCATTTTCTTGAGTTTCCATATTTCCCAAACTATGCAAATAATCAAAAATTTGATGGCCCACTAGTTTGGATGGGTTCGAGAATACTTCTTCACTTTTTCCTGGAAGCCTCTTCATGAAGTAAAACAATAAACATATGATCAATGAACCAAAATTAAAGGCATGCTTATTTTCCTTTGTTTTCTTTATGTTCTCTAACAATTTCAATCAAAGAAGCTCATAGAGATCATAATCTGCACCTTTCACCACTATATCAAATCCTGTATAGATTGTTCTAGTCGAAACATAATTCTCTCTGTTTGTGAAATATATCTTATGACCTATCATGAGAGATGCATAATTTATTGTTGGATTAGTAATTGTTTTTGTTGCTAGAGCTCTTTTATCATATCTAGCTCCTCTAAGTTCTTCTACAACCTCATTCTTTACAAATTTTAGAATAGGCACTGTACCTTTGTCCCATAACCCAAATGGCCCTAATCGATTCCTTCATTATAAGATGCGGCTAGTCAGTCCACAAAAATTTGTCATAGATTTTGCTCAAAACTAACTTCACAAATTTGTCATCACGGCTAAAATTAGGGAAATTTTTCTAGAGGTCCAACCTTTTATCAACCACATTTGAATACTTAGGTTTTACCCTAAATTCATTGCTAGTAAGCTTATCTTTCCAAATGTCAATTAGATTTACATGATTGTATTCTTCAAATTTTACCCGAATCATCATCCTAGTATCCTCAATTAGCATTACACCATGTGGAATTGATGAAAATGTGCCCATGGGATCATCTTCAAAAACTTTCGAAGAGTACTTTCTGTAAGAGGGCCTCGTCCTTTCTGATGCTTTCACAACTATGAGGGTTTCCATTTTACAGGTTCTAAATTCATACAACTTAGCCAAAATAGAAAGCACAATTGCTCAGAAGATATAAATACCTTTTTCTGCACATAGAACCGTAACTAGGGTTTCCACAACTTGAGCTCCAATTTTCTTCAGCAATGCTCCAAAATTTCTTCAAATTATCCAAATGCTCGAATGAACAAAATTCCTTGATCATTTTCTTTATAAGATAAAAAATTTCCCTAATTCGCATTTATTGCGACAAACTCCAAAAAGCTACTAAAAACTATTTTCTTCAACACATACAAACCCTAATTTTCTCCACAAATAATCATCCCTTCATATTTTCTACTGGTTCCTTTTTCAAAACCTCTGAAAACTCAATCTTTACCTTTCTTCCTTGTGCCAGCCTCTGACACACCATTTTATCCAAGGGTTCTTATTATTTACTTATAAAGCTCCCCCTACAACCTTGTTAGGTCTAGTTACCAAATAAATCATTTGTACCAGATGAGGGCACAGACTCATCAGTTGTCTTTGGTTCTTCTTTCTTTCTCCAAATCTTGTTCATCTCTTACTTAATCTCATATTTGTCAACCTTCTTCATAGATTCATTATTTTCTACCATATTGGTTTCCTTGCTCTTCTTACTTCTGTAGACTCTTGAAACATGTCCCAGTTTATTGCAATTATAGCAAACAATATTCCTTTGATTAGATTGATTTCCATTGACTCTTGTTCTGCACTAGTTAGCTTTATGTCCATAATTATTGCAGGTATATAAATATCCATTGAAATACTAACTCATTCCTCTTACATTAAATTGATTCAACATCATGGTTCAACATTCACTTGCTCTATGTCTAGTTCTTTTGCATGCAAAACATTGACCAGAGAAAGGACCAAGGAATTGATTCATCCTACTTCTACATTCAGTTGCCTTGTGACCAAATCTGTTGCATGAAAAATATGTGCCATTAAAATAAGGGTGCCTTTGTGCATTAGGTTATCTCACCGGAGGTCTCCTAGCAGAGTTCCTTGAATTTCATTTTTGCTTTCCCTCATTTAGAGTCTGCTGATCATTCACAGTCTTAGAACTTTCACCTACATCATTTCCCATACCACCTTTATCTTTACTTCATTTTTGTCCTGCAATTAATTCATCAAGCCTTTCTGAGAAATATTTGAAATTGTTTTTATAGAGTTTCACCTTCTCTAGATCCACTTTCAAGTTCATAATTCCTTGTTCAAGCTTGGTGCAATCTTCAAACTTGCTTTGTACCAACTTGTTCAGACACTCTTCAATCCTTTTCTTCTCTTCCACTTACAATTTTAGACTAGTAATCTCTTCATTTTCCTTCTTTAACTGATTAGTTACTTCCTTATGCGTGCCTTTAAAATTTTTCAATTGCTCCTTAAGTTTCTAAACACATTCATTCACTTCTTCAAGACTCTCCTTCAAATCTTTTTTTTTCTCTTTCAACTTTATCAAGATCCTAAAGAGCATTTTGAAGCTCTCCTTTTTCATCCATTTCTTCCATCTTTAGGATCTCCCTCAAGTTGTTAGGATTAACTAGAGGAACCAAGCTTTGATACCAATTATTAAAGATCCAAGATACTAAGAGGGGGGTGAACCAGTATCTTCTTAAATTTTCTAATCAGATACCATCCAATTATTCCAATGCAAACAATAGCATAAATAAATAAAAGCATTAACATAACATCAGATCAGAGAACACAAGAAAACCAATATTTTTACATGAAAAACACAAATGGAAAAAACCACGGTGATTGTTAGCTCACAATATTATATAACTAGTTATAGAATATTACAAAATGGATGGCTCACTACCAAGACTCACTGTCCAGAAACAAAGGCTCGCTGCCTATAGAATTACAATGATTGAATGGATTTTAGCTAGAAAAATGAACTGACAAAGTACACCTAATGAGTGCAGATTCAGTTCCAAATAAAGCTCAATAAACAGACTTAGCACATTTCATCATGTTCGCACTACTTCATAACTTCGCACAAATCACACACACTTCTTCAAAATTTTGTATGTTATATTATCCCATCTCTTTGCAAGCATCAATTAGGTCGGCCTAATTAGATGCACTTCATATTTACCAAAACTACCATCTGTTGGCTACAAGCTTAAGAAAAAGATAACCCACACACTTCAACAAGTCGGCATGGACCTAAAATAGGTCGCACATATATCTGCATAACAAAACTATTTTCACCTTTACATAATTCAGTAAAGAAGTCGGCCAGGAATAGATTTCAAACCAAAAACCAAAAACATTTTGTATGAGTACCAGATACTTGAAATATTGAATGTACATGATCCCAACATCTGCAAGCCATTTCCCAAAGCCGCAAGCAACAATGATCATCAGAAAACAAATACGGATCAAAATACCAAAGGATTAAGCAAAATACTGGTTCAGCTATCAGACTAGAATACTGGAGTAACTTTAGACTTGATCTTGCAGTTGCAACTCATATATCATGGTGACATCAATGAAAAACAAAAATTAAGATGAGATGTTCTTCATTTTTCCAACAATTTCATCTTAGAAACCTACAAAGGATAAAGGTGGTCTAGGATTTGAAGAAGGAAAAAGCACTAAACCAGTTCTCAGCAAGATAAATAATCAAAGGAAATTTCAAGGAAATACTTATCAAAACAAGAACCGAAGGATCAATACTAGAAGTATACCCACTCAATAGCCTAATGCTCAAAGGTACCCATCTTTTAATGGTTGTTTTTTCTCATGCAATAAATTTGGACATAGAGCAAAAGAATGCAGAAGTAGGATGAACTGAAATAGAATAAATCAAAATGCTAGATTCTTTGCTGAAAAATGCTATGTGTGCAACAAGTTTGGACATAGAGCTACCAAATGTAGAAGCCAAATGTTGATGAATAGATTTGATACAAACAGAAGGATTCAATTTTTTCAAGGATATTGTTACACATGCAATATCTTTGGACACAAGGTTAATTAGTGTAGGATGAAGATAAAAGCAAATTCATTTGACCTTAGATATGCTAAGTGCTACATTTGCAACAAATCAGGACATATCTCAAAATTTTGCAAGAGAAAAGTTGGAAAGAAACCTAATCCAGAATTAAAAAAACATGTTGGTGAACAAAGTGGATCCTAAAGAAGTGCTGAAAGAAATGACAAAAATTTGGAGAAAGACGGAAGAACCCGAGAACAAGGGTGAATCATATAATCCTGTATCTACATCTCTAGTGAAGATACCTCTTTCAAGAACTGAACCCAGTAATGGCTTCAGGGGGAGTAGTCACAGAAGAATCTAACAAACCCCTGATATATGAGGTATCATATGATGACACAAGGATAAGTAATGTGAATCTCTAATTTGAAGGAATTGAAGAAAATTTTGACGAAAAAGATGTAAATCAGGAAATTTGTGGAGCCCTTCTTGGCTTATAATGTTTCTCAAAATTGATCCAGTAGCATTGGAAAAGAAGGAGGTACTAATAGAGTGAAGTACAAATGATGATGTCATAAGCAATAAATTGCCTTTTATGATGAAACCCTAAAAGTGAAGTTAAATAAGGATGATTGTGTGGTCACTTTTCATTATGAATTGAATGAGCTAAAGAGTAAAGTGGGGATAAGAAATAAGGTGTTAGGGTTGTTGGAAAGTGAAAGTACAGGGAACAAGGAAAAAAATAATGGAGTTAAAGGAAATGGTGGTATTCAATCCATGTAGCAATGAATTGCAGAAATTAAGTAATTTACAGATTGATGAATTTAACCATGAAAAGATTTGAAATCTCGAGGATTCCCTTTTAGTTGAGAAAATACAAAAGGTTAAGAATCTAGGGCACAGGGGTTTAGACATTTGGAGTGAATTTCTATACTTCTTGGATGTGGACATTGTTTGTTCTATCCTAAGCAGAATTCAAGGTGATCAGATGATCTTCGACAAACCCCATGAGATCACAAAGGAAGCAATTGCAGCAATAATATGATTATGCAATAATGGACCCATTCCAATGAACAAATCAGTGAAGAACAAAGAGGTTGAAGCCCTAATTGGGGTGACAGGAGATCAAATGGCACTTCTAATTCATACTATAATCGACCCTATGATAAGGTATGTGACATATGGCATTTCATATAAGATCTATTTCAGAAATAGGGAAAGCTCTACTTCTATGATTATTGTTTATGTCGCGCATCAAATGGTTGAAAAGAATGAGGATTTCAACTTGTGTGAGTTACTGAGGAATCAATTAATGGAGAACATTACTATGACAAAGAATGACTATTACCCTTTTCATTTTGGATCTCCGATTATATGTTTAATGATGTATTTTTTGAAATTGTTACCATTAAAGGAGAATATTGTGTGGAAGTCAATTATATCTATTGGGAAGCAAGTCTACTAGTGTCTCGAATGTCTATCATAAAAGGAAAAGATTAGTAAAGAATACTTTGAAAAAAAAAATATATGGAGCTCTGGCATGGTTCCCAGTCCTATTGTAATGTCTGAGGCAGATTCTTCCTCTGGTAAGAGAAAATCAAGAAGAATCATCTCAAATTCTCCTCCAAAAATAAAGAAGTTGAAAATAGAAGAGAAGGAAGAAGAAAAGAAATAAAATATTACAGAGGCATTTTATCTGGCATCAACAGATGATGAAGAAGAAGATTTCACTAAGGAGAAGGTATTGAAGATTCTTGGGCAATCTTGTGGATTGAAGAAGATTGGAGATATTGGGTTGTCTCGACCATCATATGAATAGGATGAGATCACAAACACTTTGACTGTTCACATAATTCACAATGATATTGATCTAAGTAAATTGACAAGTGTTTTATCGAAAGCGTTGATTGAGCAAATTGAAGACAGTCTAAAGGCACAGTCACCTAATGAAATAGAAGGAAAAGATGAGATTCAATTGGCTATGGAAGAAATATGTGGAAATGCATAGAAGAGATTGACTAAGAGAATAAATGCATCAAGAATGTAAACAGTGTGTACATGTTTTGTCTCCAGTGGCCTACTACTATTAGAAACTATAGAGCAAAAATTGATGCTATTGAGTTTGAGTTGGAACTGCTTTTCGGTCTCCTAATGGAAGCTAAGAAAAATAAATAGAATATCACTATCCTAGATACTCTTCTAGAAACAATTGATTCGATAGCAAAGAAAAATAGTAATTTCTTAAACATCAGGTTGGAAATGTATTCTTGGAAGACATTTCTTCCGAAGCTAAAAGAAAAATACAAGGAGATATTTTAAGGAAAGAAGGATTGAGGTAAAGAACCATTTTTTATATCATTTTTGAAGACTATTTTTTTTAATTTTTTTGAAGTAAGAGGAAGATAGGTCTTCTTTCTTTTCCATTGATGTCAAAGGGGAAGAGAAATCATGTCAAAAGAATGAAAATAATTTCAGCCTATCAAAGTGAAGAACTACAAGGTTGTTATTGTTGTTGGCTTTTCACATCATGTGTTGCCATCAATGACAAAGGGGGAGATTGTTGGAAATTGGATTACATCAAATGGTTGTCATTAATGCCAATAGGTTTTCATTGATGTCAACATAGTACTGAATGTATGAGATAGTTACCTGAAGCTATTTCCTATCAAAGATGATCATTATATATGGTTCGATGTGTTGGTTGGTCTATTGTTTTTATTTTTTAGGTTCGGTTTCTACTGTGAGATAAGCTATGATTCTTATATTCGGAGATCTAGGCTGACTCAACATATACAATATATTATGAAGACTAGTTATGTTTTATGGATGATAGCCAACTTGGTATAATGCACTATGTGGATGAAATGTTTAACCATATATGGTGCCGACCTAATTGATGATCAAGATATACTTTTATATTGTAATACCCCTCGTGTTGTCATTTTTTGATACTCTACTCATGTTTTGTTGTGGACTCGAGACTATGATGGTGATTATTTCACCAGTTTGGCTTGTGTATTTTTCTTGGATGCTCATGATACTATTTTATGATGTTGATGATATGATGATGCATGGTGTTCATCTTTAACTGGTTATGCTTATCATTTGGATGCGATATTATGTGGTTATGTAAATTGATTAATGCTTTCTTCATGATATTATGATAATGTGATATTGTTTGGAGTTAGGTGAGGGGACGGTGTAGCATCGCTTGTTCATGAGCACCCTACTACGCTACAACTTCCTCTCACTGTATGCTTGCAATTGGATATATATGTTGTTTGACATTGGTTTAGTGCACGATGTAGGTATCGGGCACCGACTCTTCCTGTACTGTCAGGCTTGAGCGTTCCCTATAAGCCCATTAGGTATGATGTGGAAACTAGAGTTGACAAGAAAGTCCCTCGTTCTAGTCTGTCACCCCATCATTTTGTGTTGACAACATTGTCTGTTTACGACCTTGTTCTCATTTTTGGTATCACTTTGTTTGAGTCGTTCATTTTAATTGTTCATTTAATCTTGTTCTATTTTGTCGTTCAAGTTAATTGGCTAATTAATGTGTTTCAATTATCTGGCATGGTCGTTATTCATTGTCATTTAGGTATTGTTTTGGGTTGTGTTGCTCATATTTGTAACATTGATTTCATTAAAGTATTAAATTATTAAATTATTAAGAGAATTTTATTAATTAATTAATAAATTAATTCAAAGGGGATAATGATTTAATAGCTTATATTATTCCTTTATTAAAGATGAATATGTAAATAAAACATAAATTTGCATTTATAAATAATATTTATTTTAAATTTAATATAATGGATTAATAATCCACTTATTAATGAAGTTTATTTATAAATTTAAATTATTTGGAAATAGAGGTATTGAATAAAATATCAAAAAATGAACATTTTATTAGATATTATATTTGGAATGATAAACTTCAAAAGTAATTAAAAGAATTATGTAACATATATGATTTATTAAATTTAAATAGTGTGATCTATTGATAAACGATAAAATAATAAAATAAGGGTGAAAACTATTATTCGTAGTTTTAAACACGTAATAGTGGAGAGTTAGGTTTCCAATTTTACTAAAAACTTAAGGATTTTCAATAGGTGGTAAAACAAGAAAAAGGTAAATTGACTAGTGCAGTCTTGGAAATGGGGAAAATGGATGGGAAATTTGTCATCTATCCCATTGGTTTATCGAAAAACTATAGAGATTTTTCCTTAATTTATTTGGGAATTTTGTGGGAAACAAACATTCGGGGAATGGAACAAAATTTTAATGTGGAATAGGGCTCTGGTAAAAAGTAAAAAAAAATTTATAGCCGAGAGAATCTTGAAAGTAACTCAGCTCTCCATCTCCATTGGAAAATGTCATATTCAAGTTGGTGATTTTATTTTGAATTCTTATTCTTCTGTTGTTTTGCATAAAAATGTCTTGTTTGAGTAGCTCGATTTCATATGTTTGGATAGTTCTCTTTTTCTCCTACCACTGTTTTATCTTCATATCTTGGCTAAGTTTCAATTCTATTTATTTTACTCTTGCTAATGTACCCTTAATCTTGGGATATCTCTGATTATAGTCGGCCCCTTTGATTGACCATCATTCACTTGAATAAGAGATTGTTACCTTCTTAATGCTCACCCCTCTTGGCTAAGACACTCTCATGTATGTCCATTCCCATGCCAAATTGATTCCATCTATGATCATAATTTTTTTTGGAGGTAGCTGATTCACCTTGTCAGTAGAAATGTAATATGGTTTGTGTTGCCTTGGTTTCTAGCACCCAGGTTAGTACTTTTGTTCTGATTTTGTTTGAGACATAGGGGTGTGTTGGAGTTCTTATTTTGCTGATTGGTTGTGTTTTGCTCCATTGCCTATATTTATCTCTAGCGTGTATCCTTCCTACTTTTCCCCATTGGTCTTGAATAGTAATTTTCCTTTTCAGTGAGGTCCCCAACCGATTTTATTTTTGTAGATTTTAATGGAGATCATACCGAATTCAATGATTCATGTTTATAATTGTATAAAAGACCATGGGTTATTTTTTCTTTGTGGAAGGCGTGTGGCATTTGAAAGCCTTGATGTGGCACCCTCCACTCCTTCTCTTCTTGTGTTGTGTAGCCTTTAGACTAGCCACACCCTTAACTTAAGACTCCTTATATTATAAATACAAATGGGTGCGGGTTTTTCTTGAATGGTGTCAATAAGGTGCCACTCATAATCTTCAACGAGGAATTAGTAATCTTCAAGGAATTAGTGCTCCATCATCTCCATCCCAAGCGTCCCCATGTGCACTTAGATAACGTCCATTGGAATGGCCACTCGTTTATGGTGAAATCCCACTTATTTCTTTGTAGTGTCCTTTTAGCATTCTATGGTCCCAAAATCTAGATGTTTGATGTTTCTTATATTTATCTATAGTTATATGCTCTATAACTTCCAATTGGTTTTTTTTTTTTAGCTTTCCCATTGAATTATGCAAGTATCTGATTTCTCATATATTCCATGGCTTTCTTATTTATCTCTATCCTCTCATGCCTGAGTCTATTTACCCTTGTTGATGGTTAAAAGCACATTTTCTTAAATCAAACTCATATGTTAAGATATTTATATCATAAGATTTCATATCAAATAGTTCATGCCTCAAATCTATCTATAGGAAGTGCAGTAAGAATCTGACTCCTCAAATCTACAGTAAGAGTCATCTCAGATAGTTCGTGCCTCTATCTACTAAAAGTGTCAGCCACAACATTCTCCTTCCCCTAGATGTACTTCACCTCAAAATCATACTCACAGAGAAACTCCATCCATCGCCTTTTCCTAGCATTAAGGTTAGGCCGTGTAAAGATATATTATAGACTCTGATGATCATTGTGTAACTTAAAACGGTGCCCCAATAGAAAATTCCTCCATCGAGTCAAAGCGTGTACTACTGTAGCTAACTCAAGATCCTGCATAGGTTAGTTCAACTCATGATCCTTGAGTTTGCATGACTCCTATGCAATGACTCAACCATCCTGCATCAATACCACTCCTAACCCCTCTAAAGAAGCATCAACACATATAACAAAGTCTCCTATAGGATTTGATACCGCAAGGATCGGTGTGCTAGTCAACCTCTCCTTCAATGTCTGAAATGCAGCCTTGCTCTACTCTGACCAATCAAACTTCTTCCCTTTCCTCTAAAGAGAAGTAATAGGGTGTCCTACCCTAGAAAATTCCTAAAAAAAATTCCTATAGTAACCTGCTAGCCCCATAAAGTTGCATATCTTTGCCACACTTGTGGGCGCAGGCCAATCCATGATTACCTAGATCTTTGCAGGATCCATTGTAATACCTTCTCCTAATATAACATGAGCAAGGTACTTGACCTCGTTTTGAAGAACTCACATTTGGACAAGTTGGCATACAACTTATTATCTCTCAGACACTACAATACCTGCCTCAAATGTTCTTCATGCTCCACAACAGTCCTAGAATAAATCAAAATGTCATCAAAAAATACCACTACAAACCTATCCAAGTATGTGTGAAAAACTTCATGCATCAGGCTCATGAATACCGATGATGAATTCGTCAACTTGAACAGTACCACTGTAAACTCGTAGTGACCATATCATGTGCAAAACGTCATCTTATGAATATCAGACTCCACAATCCATAACTGATGGTATCCTCACTTCAGATCAATCTTAGAAAATACTGTCACACCTTTGACCTAATCAAACAAGTCATCGATCCTGTGTAGAGGATATCAGTTCCTGATGATGACCTTATTTAACTAACAGTGATCTATGCATAGATGAAGAGATCCATCCTTCTTCACAAAGATCACTAGTGCTCCCAAAGGTGAAACACTAGGGTGAATGAAACCCTTCTCCAACAACTCCTGAAGCTACAAGTAGGGATCTTTAAGCTCCTGAGTCATCATATGGTATGGGGCTCATGAAATGGGTTTAGAACTAGGTAGAAGATCAACCTTGAAGTCTATGTCACGCTGAGGTGGCATCCCTAGAATTTCATCTAGAAAAACATCTGCATACTGCTGAAGTATGGGGTGGCTATCAATAGACACCTTCTCCTCTCTATCACCCATCTCCAAGTCATCTACTATCACATCAAATAATTGGCATCCCTAAAGAACACATCTTCTCAGCTGCATAGCTGAGATCATCCTCAATGATATAGGTCTTTGGACTCCTACTAACTCAACCTCAATACTTGATGCATCAATGCATCGTATCAACTTGTGTCAATAATCAATCACGATGTTATGAGTATCAAGCCAATCCATCCCTAGCACTATGTCATAAGAACCAAATGGTATAACACAGAGATCTGTAGTGGTGTGGAAAGAACCAATCTCCAGTCTACAATCTGGTACATAGGAATGTACAACAACTCTAGCACTAGATGCTAACTCAACCTGCCACTTACCCTCTTGCCTTACTGCTCCTAGTCTATCGTGCCATAATAGATGATGAAATAAATGAATTAGAGGCTCCTGAATCAAATAATATGGTAATTTTGTTACCCTGCAACATACATGTAGTCTCCACCATTGTACTCTGGTGGTCGGCCTATTGGTTGTCACCTGCAACAAATACATGATGTCCTTTGTCTGCATCACCAACAGTCAATTCTGACACCCCTAACCTCTATGTATATCCTGATGTGACCTTATTGGGACACTGCCGAGCTATGTGACCCTTTTGGCCACATGCAAAACACACGGTACCCCTACCAAAACCTCTACCTCCAGAAGGTGCACTAGATTGTTGTACACTACCCCTAAAGGTAGACTGAGTACTCTGTGTTGGCTATGCATTACTGAAGCATTTGACACGCCTTCAGTTTTGATCACCCCCTGACTAATATTTGTCATTCTGTCTAGGTGGAAAATACTTTTGTTTCCCCTGAGAGTTCTGGTATTGTCCACTCTTTACTGGTGTCTTCTATGCCCTAGGTGGTCCAGCTCCCTGAGTCTGGCCACTGCATGCACTAGGCCTTGCAGCTGAAGTATTTCCCATCTGCACTCCTACATGACCACCCAATTCCATTGCTCAATTCTCCTCAACAAGCCTGGCCTTGTCTACCGCGGTCTCCATAGTCTTGGGTTCAAAAAACCGCATGCCTCCACTAATTCGGGCATTTAAGCCCCTAAGAAAGTGTTGCACCAACATTCCCTCATTATCTCCAATGCCTATGTACTATTTGAGCTTGTAAAAATGATGCTCATATTGTTCCACTGACATAGTCATTTGTCATAGAATATGGAACTCATCACCATGATGCTATCGCCAATGATCAAAGAGAAATCTAGCACGAAACCTCTCTAGAAACATCTCCCAAGATATGGTACCAATATCAATATTGAGCTTCTTCTCCTCCAATCTCCACCATGTGGAAGAAAAGCCTCTCAGGTGCATAATCACACATCTACCTCTGGTGCTACTACCATATGAGTGCATAGCAAAGCATCTATTCAATTCAATCAGCCAAGTCTCAACCTCTAAACTGCTGCCTAATCCATCAAATAAGGGTGGTTGAGCTCTCAGTAGATCTCTCATGTCTGCAACTACCACTGCCTCTGATTGAGTTGGTACATCTCTCTCTCTAACAACAATTTTCTCTACTTCCTGCCTTGGTCCAAGACGGGCAAGAGTATCCTCTAACAATTGATGCAACTGAGCGCCTTCGACCCCTAGTGGATCTGAATACTAAATACCACCTCCCAGAATGTTTTGGGAAAACTTTTGTTCCTCATGGTCAAAATCATGAGAAACATGCGGAGGTGAGTTTTGTTGGCTACCTCCATGTCTTCCTCTATGGCCATGACAATGGCCTCGACCTCTTCTAGGTGGCATGATCCTGCACAAACACACCAAGGTGTAAGACAAGATATGCAACTTAAATCCTACACAAACAACTTAATGGTTTCCAAATTAACCCAAAGTTCCTAGTGCTTAAACCTAGGCTCTAATACCAAGTGTAAAAACCTGTCCCGAAACCTAGAGGTTGATGCAACATTGCGGAAGCACAACTAATTTTTTTTAAAAAAAAAGTAACAATGACAAGTGAAGTAAACTACTCTAACACATACATCCTCTAGGCCATGCAATGTGTCTACATGTGAAATTCCAAACTTACAAATTATTCTAAAACATAGTACATGTAATTAACTCATGATAACAACATAAAAAAAAGCAGTAATCCATTGCAAATTAATTCTATCACATAGAAATGTAATGAGCATATTTCCATAGATACAACAACATATAAACCATATGTAAACCATTTAATCCAATGATAAATAAATCATACTTAATGTTACAATTACATCACAAGGGTTCTCCTCGATACAAATGAGGATTACAATTACATAGTGTCCACATTTACAATGAGAAAGAGAAGTACAAATCCATAGAACCACATGAGCTCCTTGAACAAGAAGATCCTTCCATCATGAACAAGATGACAATATCAACAGTGTAAGGAGCATGCCACCCAACCATATGGTACCCGTTGGCCCAACCCTCATGCTAGGAGATAGTAATAGGTAACCAAGACAACTGACTACCTCTAACACAGGCAAAGTACAAAACTACACTGTACTAGTAAATACAAGCATAAGGTTACATTGCTTCTAGAATCACAGAATCAAGAAAAACCACTGTACAAAACAAACAATTGTTGTCATAGGAGGAGTGTCATCACAAAGGTTGCATTGGTTATCCTAAGGAGATCTTCCTAGGTCCCAACCCCCATCTTGGGTTATCCTGGTAACCTCTTACAAACTTCGGCCCCACATGCACACCAGTGCGGAATTGATTATTTTTTGAGAAGACAAGATAATAATCTTGCCATTCCAGGCCTTCCCAACTCATCTCAAGTCTTACACAAGCCATTGAGCCAATGAGCGAGGCTAATTATCAAGTTAAATATGTTAACTACCCATTCCCCTAAAGTAGGTTATCTAATTTCCACTAATTACACTGACTTCCACACGAGTTATCCTAGGACCACTTTGTGTCCCAGCCCTCATTGAAAGCCACTCCCCTATTGACAACACAATAACTCATTCCACACCCAAGGGTAGATAGTGCACAAATTGATAATAACACAACACAAGAGACAACACATCCCTATGGATGTCCAATACTGAATCCAACTACATGCACTACCCAAGGAAATCTCAAGGTGACTAACAGAAATAACAACCCTATCACAATTATAATTTGGAAGACTTATACTTTCTCTACAACAAATATTCCCCACCATGCCCAATTACATAACACTAAAAATTAAAATAAACAATCTCAGGTAATTAAAAGCACTATATACTATTCGGATTTCCTAAATCCAAAACAATCAATATCGCATATCTAAATTACACCATTTAAACATAATTCCTATTTATAGGTCAACAATGAATTTAAACTAAATGATTACTTTTAGTTCACAACTACTCATAAGATTAACTCAAATTCATTAATAAAATAATCAATCACTTCAATTTAATTAATCGTTCTTTTCAAATAATCATTGTATTACTCACACATTAAATAAATATATTTAATATGTATATATAACTATATATAACTATATATATCTACATATTAATATATTATTTAATTATAAAATTAATTATACTTTTCCCAAATTCTATTTTAAAATAATTACAATACAATTTCCAAATATATATATATACAATATACACATAATATATAAAATACATATTATAAATAATGTGTATATCATATATTATATGTATAACATATATCCATACATAAATATATAATATATATTAAAATAAACATTAAAAACCATTCGTACGAAAATCGCAGTGTAGACTACGCCAGGCATTAATATGGGAGACGACGTTGTTTGTGTCAGCGCCTTCCCCACACATGTGTGGAGAGCACTACCACAGCAGGCCCGTCCCCACCACTATACAGAGGTGGCGATGGGGTTTAATCCCCAGTGCCTCCAAACAAAAATTAAATTTATTTTAAATTTCTCCATTGCTAATAATTCGCCGATACGGCGATTTTTCTCCATTACATTTCAAAATACAAATTTCTACAGGAAATTTACATTATCTTTAATAACTAAAATATATATAAATAATATATATGTATATGTACATATATATTTCAATATATATGTATATATATATTTATATATAAATTTATCCAAGCATTTGCTCAATATGGGAAAATAATTTTCACATAAGAAGTTTTCTATAGGATTTTCATTTTCCCAGACAAATAATAGAAATGGGGAAACCAAAACAAAATGATGATTTTCTACAGAGATCTATAATTTCCTTTTGTATATGTCTATTTCAAATGATCAATTTACACAGAGGATCTAAAAATGTTCTTCTACAGAGGTTCCTCCATTTTCACGGCAATTATTTTAAAGAAAAACCAAAAGATTCTACAGTAATGAAAAAAAATTATAAACTTTTCCAATTTGCATTACAGTAATATAAACAACTCATTAAATTCAAAATTCACAAAAACAATAAAGGAACCTGTTCCAGAAGAACTATTGCCTTGAGAATTGTTGTCAAGCTTCTCTATAACTTCAAATTGCCAATGTTGCCAAAGCTTCCTCCAGTAAAATTTCCACTTTCCATAACACACAATAAACCACAGCCAAGAATTCTACAACTAGATTCTCAAATAAAACTCAGACAGATCCACAATTTCCTCACAATTTTTCCAACAAACAAAACCTTTCCGTGAAAACAACTTCCTTTCCTTTTTCCAATTTTTTTCTCTGAGAATCAATTTCCAACAATTAGATAACCAACTTCTAACTTATAGTTAACACCACAAAATATCTTTTCCCTCAACCACCATAGATATTTTCCAACCACATGCATTTAAAAATTAACAATTTATATATTTCAACAAATTTAAATAATCTTATTTATTTAATTCCCATTAATTAAATAATTAAAATTACTTAATAACATAACTAAATTAAATTTATTTATTTATTTATTCTTAAGTTTTCACATCAATAATACCATAAATTAAATACTTAATCAAACACATGTTTTAATCTACAAAATTAAACTTACACAATAATAAAATACCCAGAACAACAAGGGTAAGGAATACGACCAAGACTCAAACTGACGACACACTGTACTAGGGTAAAGGTATGACCAGGTAGCCCGTTACTATCTCCCAATCATTACTGTTGAGTAGTGGACACACTCAGACCTGTGAAACTAGGTGAATCCATTGTCCTATACCTGCAAACCTACAACACAAGCAAGTGTCGTACATGTATACAGATAGTAATTCATACACACCGTGAAGAGAGAATCGTGGAAATCACAGAGCACTCACAAGCGAGTGATCCAATAACGTTCTCTTCACCAATACAATGTCACATCAACTGACGAGATAATATATCAATTAAACTACAATAAGCATATATAGCAATGTCATCACAACTATGCATCTATGCAATCATAAATCATATTAAACATAATCACCATGCATATAATGTATCATCACATACATATAGTCTATCATCGCTCCATTTTCAGTGATAGAACAACCATAACATAAAATAAGGTCTAACAAAGTATCTGAGCTATCAAGAAAAACATAACAAAACGGAGGGGTGTCACATTTTATATTGATATTTTTATGAAAAAAATTATATGATTAAGTATATATAAACATATTGATATATATGAGTATATGTCTATGTAAGTATATATATATATAATTATATATTTATATATTTATATTTTTTTTGGATAATTGTTAGAAATAAATATTTAAATTTGTTAAATGTAAAAGAAGGGAAGATATATATATATATCCTAGTTAGTTAATAGAATGGATTTCATTAAACAAATGAATTATGTCTTTGCAAATCATTGTATTACTAGTTAGGAAGATAGAGTTTAATTATTTGATTTAGGATTTTTGGTTGAAAGAAATTACTAATGTTAGAATAATGGTATTAAGGATTTTGGATAAGTTATTTTTTTGGTTATGAAACTTAAATGTGATTGATTATTTTTTAAAGGGATTCCATAAAGTATTTTCTTGAATATGTGTAGATAGTTATGATATTTTCTAGAATACTCATTGAAATTAATCCCTTATGATGGATATTGTGGTTTCATGTTGATTATACTTTCATTTTTTATATTATTCCATTAGTTGAGGAGGTTTTATGTATTGTCATGTTGTGATGTTGGTCAAGAACCCGATATGTGTGAGTACTCTCAGTAGGGAGCTTACGGGTAGTTGTTCTATAGACTTCTAGAGGCATTGGGAAACTAGTTTTATGTGGATTTCCATGGTTGATCTTTATGATTCATTGGTTTCTTTTTTCGGATTCGTCTCATGTGGGTGTTACCTTGATCTATTGTGTAGCCTTTTATTACGGTTGTTTGGTGAGATGGTCCTTACTTCACATTTGTACTCGAACTGGTGATTTTTGGTGTTTTATGTTTTGGTACACCCCTTGTAAGTTTTGTTTTAGGGCTATTAGGGAGAATGGATCTTCATGGGGGTTGGCGCACAAAGGGGCAGCCTAGATAACCCATGGAAGATTTTGTTAAATAAGTGAAAACCTAAGAAAATAAACTAGTGGGTTTGAATAGGTATACATTAACTAAAGATAAATAAGATACCTTACCCTCGCTATTAGTGCTTCTATAGACTAAGGATGGGCTGAGAAGGCCATGGTCAGAAATATCACTACCTCATCCTCATGAGAGGCTAGTGGTCCCACATGTGTCACCCTATGGGGCCAGTACCTAGCAAGAGGCAACCAAGATAATCATAGATGGGGGCCAATGCATGTTGATTGGTAGCCAGGATAACCCATGATAGGAACATGTGATGACACTCTCTCTCGTAGTATCCCTTGTTTTTTCCTTTATGTACCTCTAGAGGCAGTCGTCTTGTAGTAGACATGTTGAGGTTGTTGATATTCATGTTTCTTGATCTTTTATGTTGTTGAGTCTTATAGCCCTTTTGTGTGATTGTTCTTGGTCATGGGTCCTTCTTGTCAACTCCTGGCACGAGGGGTGGTCCTTCAGGTCCACGTGGTCAGGTGGAACGTGCTTTGCACCCCATTGGGTTCCCAGTTAGTGTTTACGAAGTGCGAAGTTTGTGTTATTGCAGATGATCTAGAGCTTTGCCACAATTTAGTTATATCATGTTCAATTTTGTATTTACTCTATTATTTGATGTATCTTTCCCATTATGTGTTGAGATACATTGATGTGCATGTGTATTCATGAAACAGATGTAATGTATTATTTTAGCTTTGTAACCATTATTTGATGTGTTGTATTTGTGGAAATATGCTCCATTGAATTCACATGATGATAGTATTTTTATGTGATTATGTTAATCTTGTTTATGTTGAGTTATCATTTGTGGATGTTTCTTATTGATGGATTATAATGGATGTATGATCATTGTAAATTTGTACTATAACATGGTTTATATTGTAATCTTGGAATTCATTCGTTATCATTATGGTATTGTTTTAGGTTTTCGTAATGTCATCTCATGTACCCTAGAGGACATAGTTGATATTGTAATTGTACAATTTCTTTACATGTAATGTATGTTTTTGTTCATCTTATGTAATGTTCTACTTTCAAAAAAAAAAAGTGTAGTAATTTCTTAGTTTTAGTTGTCCTTTGGGGTTCGCGCAACGAGGTGTTACATATATATAAGATATTTTGAGGAATGAATAAGCATAATGAGAAGTGGGAGTGAATATGTGTGTGAAGAAGAAGAAAGTGTGGAGAAGAAAAGTGTGAGAGTCTAAATGCTTTATCAGTTGTAATCAGTGTAGTTTTGTTGAGCAACTATCGTGTGAGGTAGTACTTCATATTTTGAGCTTTAGTGGAACTGAACCCTACACATTGAAGGTGTATTCTATCAGTTCAATCTTTTGGTAGTGAGCCATAACTTTTGTATTTTGGTGATGAGCCATCTTTTGTATCTTTGGGTTGTAGGCCTGTGGATAGTGAGTTTGGATAGTGAGTCCTTATTTTAGGCAGTGAGCATTATCTCTGGTAATGAGCCTTTTTGTAATTAGTTTTGATATTCTTTATAGTGTGAGTTAATCCTCACCATGGTTTTTCCCTTATTGGGTTTTCCATGTAAATCTAGTGTTCCTATCTTTATGTGTTGGATTTGAGTTTATTCATTGGAATTTGATGATTAATCACTTAAGTAGTTTTAAGTATTAGTTTTGGAAATTGAATTAAAGGTTAAAATATGTGACAATTGATTCACCCCCCTTTTAGTTGTCCTATTCAATAATAGACAACTATTTTGGGGTGGGAAAGACCCTTTGGAGAAATTTTGGCATTAAATCTAATCATCGATTATGACCTAGGTCATGTAGGGAGGTAAATAGAGATGAATAGTGTAAATTGTGGGAATTGCACATTTTTGGGGTTAAAGGGTTGGTTATACAATATATTCATATCATTTTTTAAGGATTAAAGTTAGGAGTACATCATACCTTATTGAGAAAGAAAAATAAATAAATTTATCTCCACATCATTGACTGTAAAATGATATGTAAAGGAAATCATCAACAGTCAAGGATAAGAAATACCAAGGAATTCCTACCCAAAGTATTTGATTGAAAACATGTTTAAGCTCGTGAGCTTCAAAAGGTAACATAGTGAAAAATCTTGGGATTTAGGAATTTAGAATACTTCATAACCCATGCCCAAAAGTATCATGTTAAAGGTATTTTCACATCTCTAACTCCAAAAAAATATGAATAGAAATATCATATGTAAAGGATTCAATATACCACAAAACTCATGCCACGAAGGATGCTAGAAAAGGGACGGTAAAAATTTGAATTTGACAAATAACATAGTAAATGGATCAATAGTTTGGAATTAGATATAGCAAGTAACTCATCCCTCAAGGTAGGAAAGAAAAAGTATGAAAAAATATGTGACTCTAAAAGGTGTTAGTGAAGAGGATTGGAGTGCAATGATCTAAGGAAAAGGATTTAGTTAAGAGAGTTTGAAACTCTAACAAAGAAAAGGAAAAAGTGGGGGTTAGGGGAAAGGGTTGTCAAGATGGGAAACTTGGAAAGTTTTAGATTTAGCACAATAACAGGAATTTGAACAAAAAACATCCACACTTAAAATTATTGGGATTTATGTAACTTCTAACATATGACAAGCATAGGGGCATGAGAGAGAACTACACTTAGTAAAACTTGATAAAGGGGAGCACAAATGAAGATTTATTATATTAGATATATGTAATGGGAAAAAAGAGGCCTAAATGCACAAAGGATTTAGAAATCAATAAGATTTTGGCAATATTAGATTAAGTCCTAACACCTTAAACTTGGGGAAAACTTCTTCCACCCACACACCCCCTCCATCCTTCACAACCATTAGCCAATCATCCATATCATACCATTGTATTGTCCCATCTATTGTATCTACATCCATATGCCACAATGCTTATCATCATCCCCATATTTTACATTTATAAGTAACTAGATAAGATCTTGAAACATGTTTTGACCATCCCTTAATGTGTCCAACCATAGAAACATAAGCAAGTGGTATAACTAAGTGAGGCATATAATTCCTATGTGATGTTGTCCTTGGAAACCACATTCTACATCCCATACACATGTATATTTATAATTCCATTCTTACATCCATTTTCATTCTTTATAATTCCATCCATTAACCACTCCAACACCTTCACTTTTGATGATATATTTAGGTTATTTCCTTAAATAATTTGAACTTAAATCAATCCTAAATACAACATGCATCAAATACAATCTTGAAACTCAATCCACAAGCCTATGTTCTAAGTATTCACACATTCATAGTAAATATTCCCTACCTAGTATCTAAATATAATCCATGTATCTAATCCATAAATCATAAGCTCACACTATTCAAATACCACACTAGCATGAGCATGTCAAATATTACCAAATCTAGCCAAGTGGCCAAATGCATGTCCAACAAAATCCATAAGTTTCATCCTTAGTCTTATTAAATTAGCTAAATATTGTCATTTTCAAGATATATCATTCTCATTCCCCACATTATTCTTGGGATATATAATTGCCACATCAATAATGTTATCATCATCATCAATTCAATTGGTTTTTGGCTTTCAACTTGTTCAGAGAAATATTTTATCTATATTTTTTAATTCTTTGTGCATTTTCTATTTGTTGCTTGTGTGTGTTTCTTTTTTTTCTTAAATTTATGAGCTAATATTATTGGAGTAGTGAAGATCACTTGTAAGAGCCAAAATACTTCCACCTATGAGCACTATGAAAAATGAGAGAGATTATCTTAATCAACATACAATAAGCCTTAAAGATGATGGTTTTTTCATCACTAAAGATAATAACATAGCAGATGTTTCTTTCTTTAAAGAAGCCCTTGCTAGTTGTAATCAATATTTTTCAAACCTAGAAGTGTAGAATAGTTCGGCTAACTAAGAAGGGGGGTGAATCAGTTATTATAAAAAAAAAAAATTCTTGACTTTAATTAATCTAGATCAAACTTAAATCAACCAGATAACTATCTAATAGATATGAAAATGAAAGCACATAACAACACCATGCACAAAGAACGCCAGAATTTACGTGGAAACCCAAGAAGGGAAAAACCATGGAGAATGTTGATTCTCAATTATAAAACATCAGTTAAGGTGACATTTGTTAAGGTTATTTTTATAAAGGGATCACTGCCAAGTTGCTCACTGTAGGTAAGGCTCACTGTCAGTGGGCTCATTACCCAACTATTATAGCCAAAGATAAAAAGGATCACTGGAAAAAGATAAAGGCTCACTACCAAAGGATAAAGGCTCACTGCTAGAAGAATGATGAAAGAGAATCCATCACTAAAATAACTATCACCAACAATGACAACGGATAGAATCTCACGATCTGCTACCTCTAGTCATACACTTTCACATACTCCACAACATCTTGATTTTTGCATTCATCACAATTGTTTTCATTGAAAAAAATCAAATTTTACTCATACCATTCCATGCTTCCATAAACTCCTAAGTCGGTCAAACACAATGTCTTCATAATCTCCTAAGTCGGCCAAACACAATTTGAATTAGGTCACCACAAAACATTCCTGCAATGGAGAGGAATGAAACATGGACCAATCAGAAACTCCTCGCTCAAATCAACATGCTACCATGATATCCAAAAATAGAATATACATGTTACAATGCAAATAATATTCCAAGGCACATTAACCAATTTCCAAATTGGTCCAGACCCATAAGAGTGTATCTCATTATGTTGCAAAATGAATGGGACCAAGACAAGCATGACCAAAGATAGATCATCACAACACAACATCTGGAGCATTCCAATATAAATCACCAAAGCATCAGAATCAATCAACTAAGATATGTTGACATCAATGACAACCATTAATGACAACAATCAACAACATCACATTCCAACAATCTCCCCCTTTGTCATTGATGGAAACATCCATCAACAACAAACCAAACAACTCAAATATCTACATCTTCTTGTCTTCTTTTCTTCTCCCCCTTTGAAATCAAGGACAAAGGACAAATCCCCCCCTAAAAAACTTACTCTGCTCCCCCTATGAAGAAGCCTCCCAGCATTGATCTAGATAAGAGTGAACATGTAATGTCCTGGACCAATGCACACCCTGGTGCATATTATTGTAGATTAGGAGGGGGAGGAACCCCTAACTTCTATCAGAGATACTCAAAAGTATCTTTTATCAATGGTTTTGTGAAAATGTCTACAATCTACTCTTTTATAGGTAAATATTCAAGTTTTACCTCATTTTCCAACACCTTCTCTCTCAAGAAATGATATTTAATGGATATATGTTTTGTTCTCGAGTGTTGTACCAGATTCTTGGAAAATTTTATTGCACTAGTATTATCACACATAATTAAGATTAGTTCATCAAATGATATGTCAATGTCCTTTAGTGTTTGTTTCATCCACAGTACCAGAGTGCAACATGAGGATGTTGCAATGTATTCAGCTTCAGTATAGATAGAGATATAGAATCTTGTTTATTACTTGACCAAGCAACCAACTGAGAGCCAAGGAAATAAGCTCAACCACTTGTGCTCCACCTGTTATCAACACATCTGGGCCAATTAGCATCAGTATAGTTGTCAAAGTGAAATCTGAGTCCTTTGGATACCATAACCCTATATCTTTTGTACCCTTCAAATATCTAAAGATCCTTTTTATTGCAACATGTGATTCCTTTGGTTCTTGTTGAAATCTAGCTACTAAACAAACAACATACATAATGTCTGGTCTGGTAGCAGTCAAATATAACAATCCTCCAATCATTGACCTGTACATGCTTGTGTCAGCTTGACGTGAATCATCTTCTTTTTTAAATTTGCATCCGGTAACAATAGGTGTACAAACCAGTTTGGAGTTTTCCAACCCAAACTTCAATAATTCTTTGGTATACTTGGACTGAGAAATGAAAATTCCTTTGCTATTCTAATTTACTTGTAGTCCAAGGAAGAAATTTAACTCACCTATCATAAACATTTTGAATTCCTTCTGCATTTCATTTGTAAATTTTCTACACATATCATCATTTCATCTAAAGATTATGTCATCAACATAAACCACAACAATCAACATTTGATCTGAGTGAATTCTGTAGTATAAATTACTATCAATAGATCCCTTCTAAAAACCTTGTCCAACCAAATACTTATCTAATCTGCCCTACCAGGCTCTAGGTGCCTACTTCAACCCATATAAAGCTTTCTTCAACTTGCAAATAGCATCCGAGTCACTTTCGAGCTTGAATCCCTTCAGTTGCTCAATGTAGACTTCTTCCTTTAATTCTCCATTCAAGAATGTAGATTTTACATCCATTTGATAGACTTTGAAATCCTTAAAAGCTACAAAAGCTAAGAATATCTAGATTGCTTCCATTTGGGAAATAGGGATATATGTTTCTTCAAATTCAATACCTTCAACCTAAGTGTAACCTTTGAAAACCAGTCTTGCCTTGTTTCTTATTACCTTTTTGTTTTTGCCCAACTTATTCCAGAATACCCACTTTGTTCTAATTACATTTTTTTCTGTTGGTCTAGGAACAAGTTCCCAAGTCTAATTTTTCTCTATCTGATCAAGCTCTTCTTTCATTTCCTTCACCCAATTTTGATCATTGCATGCTTCTTCCACAATCTTTGGCTCAATTTCTAAGAGTAGACACAATAATACTTGCTCTTGAGTTGCTTTGCTTCTTGTGATAATTCCCTTACTTTTATCTCCAATGATCTAGTTTTCAGAGTAGTTTTTCTATACATAATTTGGGGTTTTAGTTGTAGTTACCAGAGCCTCCTCTGTCTCTTCTTCTTTCTTATCCTTCTTTTCTTTGTCATCATCTAATTTATTTTTAATATGCCTATCAGGATTTCTTTGAATATCTTCATCTACTTTCATGTTCGTACTTTCAACCATCTTTTCCAGTCTCTTACTGTAACACCAGTATGCTTTGCTTCTTGTAGAGTAACCCAAAAATATGCCTTCATCTACTCTACTGTCGAACTTTCCAAGATTGTCTTCATCTCTCTGGATGTAGTATTTTCTTCCAAAAATTTTGAAGTAATTTATTGTGGGAACTCTTCCATGCCATAGGTCATATGATGTCTTTCCATACCTCCTATGGAACAGTACTCTATTAAGAGTGTAAACTGTTGTGTATATTGCTTCTCTCTAGTAGACCTATGGTAAACCTACTTCATTGATCATTGTTCTAGTTGCTTCTTGAACTTTCCAATTCATTCTTTCCACTACACCATTCTGCCGAGGTGTTCTAGGGGCAGATAGTTGTCTTTTAATGCCATGTTTTTCATAGAATTTGTTGAATTCATCATAAGTAAACTCTCCTCCTCTATCAGATCTTAAAAAATTGATTCTCCTATCAACTTCATTCTCAACTCTTGAAAATATTGAATTTTTCTAAAGCCTCTAATTTTTCTCTTAAGAATGCAACCCAAGTTAATCTAGAATAATCATCTATTAAAAGCATGAAATATCTCTCACCTTGTAAGCTTCTTGTTTTAGTCAGACCACAAAGGTAAGTGTGTACAAGGGCCAACAAATCGGTAGATGATTCTTCTTTTCTTCAAAATGTTTCTTTGGACTGCTTTCCTTCTTGAAATCCTTTGCAGATAGTGTTTTCTTATTTGGTCAGTCTTGGAAAATCTCTAACTACCCTTGCTGAACTTATCCTTATCAAATTGTCGAAGTTGATGTGACACATCCTTCGGTGCCAGAGCCAGTTGTCATTGGACTGAGAAAATAAGCATCTCTTTGTAGCTCCTTCTAGTTGATACATATTCCCACTTGTTCCTTTTCCAGCTGCAATAAAAATTTTGTGTCTCTTTAGGATCTCACAACCATCATCCTGAAACATCACATTATTATCCATTTTCACACATATGTCCAGCACTCAGAAGATTATGATATAAAATCTTCACATAGTAAACATTGTCAGTTTTATGCATTTCATCAAATGTAATAGAACCAATTCCAACAATAAATGTTGTTTTATCATCTCCAAATCTAATAGAACCTCCATCATATTTCTCAAGGTTCACAAACTTACTTTTATCATTGGTCATATGATTCGAACATCCACTATCAATTAGCCATTCATCTTTGTTTCTTTTAACAAATAATGCAGTTTCAGTGTTATCATTAGATTTCAGACAAATATTAGAGATATCAAATCTAGGTTCATCCTTTTCCACCAAAAAAAACAATCCTCATGATTTGATTCATCATCTAAGATGCTGAAATTCTTATTAACATAATAGGCCTTCTTATTGATATTTTTAAACTTTTTCCTTGTTCCTTTTTCTAGACACTTAGTTGCTAAATGACCAATCTTTCCACATCTAAAGCATTTAAGAGGTAACATACCTTTGTACTTGCTGGTACCTTTCTTTAGTTTCCTTGTGAATTTTGCTTCCAACTCATCTGAACTTTCATCATCTATATATTCTTCTATCTTTGTGGCTTTGAAGGTTGTTTCATATTTCTCCTTTTCTTTTTGAAATTTCCTCATCTCAAATGTGGTCAAGGTGCCAAATAGTTTCTCTCTGGTGAATTTCTTCAAATCATAAACTTCTTCAATAGCTAAGATCTTATCATTGTAGCTCTCTGGTAGGGTCATCGAAATCTTCTCCATAACATCTTCATCTGTCAGAGTGCCTCCTTGATTTTTGACTTCGTTTATTTCACTGTCAACTCTCTAAAAATAGCTTGCTATATCCTCACCTTCTTCCATCCTCAAGTTTTCATATCTACGCTTAGCTGTCAACTTCTTTAATAATTTGACTCTATCATTTCCTTTATAGATTTCTTTCAACTTTCCCCAAACTTCATAAGAAGTTCCCAATGAAATAACTTTTATTAGCTCATTCTTAGACAAAGCACTAAATATTGCATACCTTGACTTTTCATTCTCTTCATAGGAAGAAATCTCATCTACAGAACTAGGACTGGCTACTGATTCAACATATTTTTTCTCAACTGCTTTCCAAATCTTGTAGCCTATAGAGATCAAATAACCTCTCATCTGTACTTTCCAGAAACTGTAGATAGATCCATCAAACACAAGAATTTTCAGTTTTTACACCATTAGATCTACCCCAAGTGGTTAAGCTCTTCTTCGAGGAACCAAATCTCTGATACCAATTGTAGAAAAGTCCAAATAACTGAGAGGGGGGTGAATCAGTTATTATAAAACAATTTTCTTGACTTTAATTAATTTCTATCAAACTTAAATCAACCAGATAATTATCTAATAGATATGAAAATGAAAGCACATAACAACACCATGCACAAAGAACACCAAAATTTACATGGAAACCCAAGAAGGGAAAAACCATAGAGAATGTTGATTCTCAAATATAAAACACCGATTAAGGTGATTTTTACAAAGGGCTCATTGCCAAGTTGCTCACTGCAGGTAAGGCCCATTGTTGGTGGGCTCACTGCCTGGCTATTACAGCCAAAGATAAAAAGGCTCACTTCCAAAAGATAAAGGCTCACTGCCAAAGGATAAAGGCTCACTGCCTACAAAAAATGGCTCACTTTCAGAAGAATGATGAAAGGGAATCAACCGCTGAAATAATTGTTACCAACAATGACATAGGATAGAATCTCACTGCTTGTTGCCTCTAGCCATACACTTTTTCATACTTCACAATGTCTATATTTTGCATTCATCACACTTGCTTTCATTGAATAGAATCGACTTTTACTTATACCATTCCATGCTTCCATAAACTCCTAAGTTGGCCAAACACAATGTCTCCATAATCTCCTAAGTCAACCAAACACAATTTGAATTATTTCACCACAAAACATTCTCGCGGTGGAGATGAATGAAATGTGGACCAATCAGAACATCCTTGCTCAAATCAACATGCTACCATGATATCCGAAAATAGAATATACATGTTACTGTGCGAACCCCAATCCTAGTACCTACAAAACAATAAGAACAAACACATTAGATGATGAAATGCAAGCAAGAACAAGGATTCCCCATGGAATCCATTTACAATGTTCAAATTAGGAAAAACAATCAAGAATACAATAAGAAATTAAAAAGAGAGATTGAATCCTAATTAAACAAGCAAACTCATGATCCCATGGGGGAATTGGTGCCAATTTGATGTGAAAATTGCCCCTTTCCCAACTCCTATGATGCAAGCTTGATGAATGTTGATGAATGATCCACTTTGTTGATGCTTGATGAGTGATCCAATGGAAAAATTTGCATAACCTAGCTAAGATTCAATGATGATGGATGGAATTTTGCTAATAATTTGAGCATAGTAAGTTTACTCAAATTGTGGATGATAAAATGAGGAGATTAGCCTCTTATTTATAGAATTCTAGGATGGATGAATGTCCAAAATAGAGCAATGTGGGACTAACATTCATCCAATGGCAAGATGCCACTTTTAAACCTATGAGTGGATGGAGGATGTGCAAGTTTTGAGGATTGTGCCAATAAATTCCTATTTTTGAATTTTGAATTTGTTGAAATGGCATGCAAGAGGGAAGAAAGAATGTATTGAATGCCACTTGGCTAAAGGAAAAGGACATGTAAGAGAGAGTAAATTCCTTGTTGGATGTACATGTCAACTTAGATTTTGAATTCAAACTTGGAGAATATTCCCAAAAGATGCCTTGTTGAGGAAAATAGAGATTTAATAAATCAATTAAATCAATTTTCATGTGCAAGTGGTAAAAGCTAGAGGATGGGACATGAGAGGGGATTAAATTAATCAAAGTTAATTAATTTAATGAAGGGGGGTTAAATGATGTAACCTATTTGACTTAGATTTGTGGATTTATTTAAATCAAATATGAGAGGAATGTGACAAGGGATTAATTAAATAAAGATTTTGATTTATTTAATTAAAAGAGATGATGTTAGATTAAACTAAATAAGGTTTTAATTTATTTAATTTAATAGATAGACTTTATAGATTTAATCAAATAAAAATTAATTATTTAATTAAATTGGATAATTAGATCAAAATGGTTAATTTAATTATCGAGAAGAGGTGACTTAATTATATAACTAATTTATTCAATTAAGAGAGGAATATTGATGAATTTAATCAGATAAGGGTATTTGATTAAATGGTTAGACCAAAGGATGATTCCCGGGATGAGCGATGTTAGTAGTCAGGATCAGATGCACAATGTCAAGTGGTACATTTTCACGTGTCTACATTTTTCCCCTCTTTGAAGCAATGCACTTGTTGCGTTAGTTCAAAGAATAAACGATCTTGATCGAAGCCAAAAAAAATTGTTTTAAAAAAAAAATATTACCCCACTGCTACCCGGCGAGAGAAAACATGCCAATATATTCCCCCTTGAGAGATTGGACAAAAACTCCAATTTTTGGGTGATCTCATGAAAAAAGAGGACAAGGTGCCCGACTAGTTCAAAAAGGCTCCAGGAGGCCAAAAACGTGTCTAAACACAATAAAATGATGTAAAACAAGCCTCAACTAGACAAAAATAGGTTCAAGGGTCCAAAACCCTAGCAAGATAGCCAATTAGGGTGAAAAATCCTAATTTTCAAGCTTAAAAAGGCTCTGAGGGGTCACTTTCAATTCACTTTCACACACAGCCATCTAGCAACCTTGAGATTTGAGCTCTGACCTCCTAACGATATGGCGCAACAACAGCTCCTGATGCACATTTCTGACTAAGTCCGGACATACTAGTGACCACCCGACATTGAGGCACCGGTAAGTGATCCTTACTTGAGCTTTATTTTTTGTTTTTAGCATTCATTTATTGCTTTCAAAGTTAGTCATTCTGCAGCGGCGCTATATAGCGCCGCTCAAAAATAAAACTATGCCACTTGTTGTGCAATTTTGCACACATCCCCCACTTGGAGTAGGGACCCTCTTTTTGATTTTGGATGTCTCTTGGACCTTTGGTTTTTATTAGATTTATCCTTTTGAGATCTTGGGATGTTGGTCTTGCTTGCCTTGGTCTTGCCCTGAGGGTTGAATTGGTCAAACTTGGTTTTTAATGGAAGTCCGAGTTTTTCCCTGGGTCTGAGATTTTTTGGTTCACCTGGATTCTCCTGGGTCCTTGTCCATCATCTGGTCGCTGTCTGATTTTCTGAAATCTAGGTTTCTGGTTAAATCCGGGATTTTTCGGGTCACCCAGATTTTCTCGGACTATGTCAGAATCTCGAAGGATGCGTTATCCGCGAAATTCGTGCTCACCCAGATTGTCCATCTGGCTCGATTTTTTCCAAAGTTTCGTTTTGAGCTTGGGTTTCTAGATTTCGTCGATACATCTTATCAGCCATTAATGCTTGAGTTAAGTTTGCTCTGGCATGAATGTGGGCGAATTTAAAGGCTTCTAGTGCTCTTCATGATTTCATTATTCATTTTCCATCTACTCTAGTGCTTAGGATTGTTCATTTTGAGCTTTGGTCATTGGATTTGGTTTGTTCGCGTGTGGATTGCTTAAGTGTCTATGTGGATATTTTCGTCACTAGATCTCCCTGATTCGCAGTAACTTCCATGGGCTCGAGCTTCATTCAGAGTTGATACATGGGTTGACTTTGCCTTTGTTTGCGCTTTAATCGAATCTTTCAAGTTGTTTATTGGTAGTTATTTGGGTCGGCCCTTGTTTATTTTCATGACCATGTATTTATTGATTTAAGGTTTGAACTCACCCTTCCATGGGTCTTATCATCCGCACTATGCATCCCTTCCATTATCAATCAAGTATCGGGTATACCCCTGTGGCTAGGTGTTTCTGTTAGGGCCTTGCCATGTTGGCGCGTAGTTTGCTATACTTTGTTAAGATTAGGGTTTCGATATGTTTGCCCAGTTTTCTTCAGTCCGACGGAGTCGTCATGATCCTCTTGTCTTGTGTTTTGCTCAACCTTGTTCACAGCATTTTAGACCCTAGTGCGCCCTAGTTTCATCATTTTCAGGGATTGAGTTTGAATTTTGAGCTTGCTTTGGCTCTCATGGCAGAGGTTTAGCTGTCAAACTTAGGGCATCATCATGTCATTGTAGGAATCAATCATTTGAGAGTTTTTGGGAATTAAATCCATGTGCAGTCAAAATTTGGCTCATTGGGGTTGGGTTTCTCTTCACGGAATCCGAATAGGGAGGCTTGTATGATTACTCGGTTAATGGTCTGCGCGTCAAACGGTCGTCAGGTTTCTGAGGTGTCCGTAGAATTCTTGCACACCCAGATTTTCTTGGATTCGTCCATTTTCCCGAAGTATGATGAACTCCCAGAATTTCAAGCTGTCCGCAGAAATCCGAGCCATCCGGATTTTTCCGATTTTCTACCTAGTTTCATTTCATTTTGATTTTCAAAATTGAAGTGATGAACTAAAGGTTAGATGATGATTTCTTGTTGATGAATGAATCAATATCATGGTAATTATGCATCTCTTTTATCCGTATTGATAATTTATTTGATGAATGATGTCTTGGCAGTAGGAGTCCGTCTGGGTCAGACTTCTGCGAATTCTGCCCCGACTGGATTTTCTCAGATTACTTCATTTTCTCAGTTTTCAAGATTTATGATTAGTGATTGATCTTAATGATTCCATATGGTTTCAAGGCTAACCTTTGATTGAGATATGGATAATAATTGGATTCTCATGAGTTTCTTTTGTGGATGTAGGCTGAATCAAGCAAAGCAGCAGCAGGAAAGGCCAAGGGAGACATAGAGGGATCTTCGGTGACAGATGCATAAAGGTTAAGGCTAGATGTGAAATGTCAATTGCCTGATAGTAAGATAGCTTTAGTTTGGTCAGAGGTCTCAGACACTAATGTAGGAGCATGGAGATATGAAGAGTTCAAAGAAAGGGCAGCTTAGCAAGATTTATCAATCTTGACAAAGGGGATGGTGAAGTCCGAATTGGCTCATGTGGCTAGATTTCCTCCTGCAGTCCAATGCTACGAGTTGATATTGGAATGTGCCCGACACTATGACTTTGATTTGTAGAGGATTGTCAGCACTGATGGAAGAGTATTGGAAAATTTTAATCCGGTTTCTATTGCCCAAGTATTTGATATGCCAAACTTACCGTGTGTGTGTGCCCTAGATATGGATTTGGCCAGAACTTACTATGAGGATGATCCTACTAAAGCCCAGCAGATGATCAACTCCTAGCTAGAAAAGCCAAAATCCCACTTCTCCAAGTTGCCTAAGCAGTTGCAAAGGGTCAAGTTCAGGCAGGATATATATGATGCTATCACATTGTTGAGTAGGGTGGTCGGCTTGAAGAGTGCTGGGGTATTGGAGAGTTGGATGGTACATGTTATAAAAAAAATTGAGCAAGGTATTAATTACCATTGGGCAAGGATTATTAGTGCAATAATTGACAGGCAGATGAGAGATGCGCTTGAAACAAAGAAATTCACCATGTCATCTTATGTGGTGTATGTACTTGCTATATTTTATCCATACAGGGGATTGAATCCAAAAGGAACATTTGGACAGGATGTCATTTACGAGGTGTACCTTGAGTTGCACCTAGGGAAACAGAACTATAGAAGAGAAAATGATGCATTTATTATGCATATCACTAGGTTGCTTCAAAATGCAGAACATGTAAGAATCTCTGATGGAGCCAAGGAGTTGATCAAGAAATATGGAGTTTGGTTTATACAATTCCCTACCTTCTCCTATATCAGGATTGATGGATGTCTGACTACTCTGTACAGATTGCCTAGATATCCTACTAACCATGTCATACTTTTGGAGGTAACCCGGCAGATATGTGATTTTGATGCCATTGTTAAAAGAGAAAAGCACAAAACAGGATTTGGTGGGGATTTTCCTTTAAAGATTGGTATAGCTGAGGTTTTCCCTTCAATTCAATCAGCTCATGCATCAGGGAGGGAATTGAGTACTTATGGGTTCTCTTTCCATTCTAAGAGGACAAACTTTGATATTACTGGCGAAGCACAGAAGAAGGCCACCAAAGAATATCACCATAAGGATGATCTAGAGGACTATTGGGCGAATAGCAAGGATGATTTTGAGATAAGAAAGAAAAGATATTCTAGGCTTCCAGCTGATGTAATCAGAATGTACAATGTCAAGTTAATTCCTGATCAGTTGGAAGATGATGGAAATTTAGTCCAGGATCATGCATATGAGTCAGTCAAGGAAAGACCCATTGGAGAAATAAATTGGTCAGAAAAAGAAATAACTGAACTAGAGGATTTAATGGCTCCTATTATGAAATCTACCAAGTTCTAGTTAAAACATAAAGTATGGGAATTGGAAAGTGAAAAGGTACCTTGTACCTTCAATTTGATGAGAAATTTGAATGCCCATTCTACTTCAGAGGAGTCTGGTGAGGATGATTCTGCTAGCAAAACTAAGGTGAGCTCACCTTTCAAGATTAAAATCAGAGGCCCTAAGGAGAGTGAGCCAGAAAAGAAAAGAAAACCCGAGGGAAAGAAGAGAAGCCATACTGTAAAAATAGGAAAGTCTTTTGAAGAGGAGGAACTTGAGGAAGCAGAGAAAGAAGATGCTCCTCCACAGCCAAAAAGGGCTAGGACAACCAGGGTTTCTAAGAAGAAAGGTCAGGAACTTCCTAAGGATAAGGTGGATCCTCATGTGATTGATGTCTAGAGTTTAGGAGAGAAAACCTGGGTTTACTCGAGAAGATCCAAAACTCCGTCTCCCAAGGAGACCATGCAAAAAATAAATCCTCTTCCAATGGCAGCCACTACAGAACAATAGAAAGATACCTCTCCTCCATCGGATATGCCTGAGCAGACAACTCATGAAGAGCATGAGACTAGTGAGGAGGAAGAACCATTTAAGGAGGGAGAACTCTATGGTGCAGCTGCCGAGATTGAGGTGGAAGATGTAGAAGTGCATCCTTCACCGTTGGTGCAATATGAGAATTCTCCTGTGAGTAGTAAAGATAACAGATCCCCTGAGAAGGAGGATGTTCATGTTAGGACTCCATCACCCCTGCGAGAAGAGGAACCGGAACTGGAAAGAAAAGGTGATCAATCTCCTAAAAAAGAAAAGGATGAGATGTTCGATCAGCATGAAGAGGTCAAGAAGGATGAAATTTGGGTGGATCCTGTTGTTCCGGATTGGCAAGATAAGGAGATTAGAAGAAAGGAGGTCATTGTTGAGGACACCCCCCTCAACTGGGATGAGATGTTGGCTAAGATTGGAAAGGGTAAGAAGAAGAAGGTAGCCAAGGTGGTTTCAAAGATTGAAAGGGATAAGGATAGTAACAGGGTTATTCATATTGCTACCCCTGCAGCTGATAAAAGTAGAGATGAGGTCACCGAGAAGGATTATAATGTACAAACTATCAATCTTGGGCCTGCTTCTATGGAAGAAGATATTGAAGAATATGAGGGGTCTAGTGCAGTAATCATTGGAATATTGAGGAAGGAAACACAGTCTAAACATGAGCTAAAGAAGGAAAATGAAAGGCTAAGGAAATGTCTAGAAGACTTAATGAAGCCTTTGCAGTCTTTTCACCCATCCTCTTCTGCTACTGCTAGTTTCTTGCCAAAGGAGACCATCTCTAAAATAGAAAAGATGAAAGCTTCTACCATGGCTACAATAGATTGGTTGAAGGAGGTACAGACTAAAGGAGATGATGCAATAAAGGAAATCCTTTCAACTGAAAAAGATGCAATAAGAGCTAAAGATTTATTAGATCATGTTTTATCTCAGGATAAGGAGGATGTTGATCTTTTATTACAGAAAACTAAGGCAATCATGGAGTATGCTAGGGATCAGCTGGTTACTGATGGAATCCTTCCTTCATATAGAGTTAATGATCCTTGGGAGTGGTTCGAAGCCTTGCAAATCCGACAGAAATCCATCAAAAAGATTTATAAATAGAAGAAGCAGATGGAAGGTGATTTAACCAATGTTCATGATGGATGCATTGCTTTCTTTGAAATAATGACTGGCAAGAGGAAGATCGCTCCTAAATATCTGAGTTTGGAGCAATTAAGGGAATGGTGGCATGATGTCTATGCCCCTGATGTTGAAAAATCTATGACAAGGCACCAATTGGATGATGCAGCTACTAATCTGGCTGTGGTGGATAAGTACTCAGCATATAAGGGTGATTGGGATGCAACAGTTAAGCGGTCAAAGGAAGAAATTGGATCAATTGAATGTCAGCTCAGAATCTTACCCTTGCCACCTATTGCTGAGTTGGATAAACTATTTTTGAAGGTTCATGAATCGTTGGATCAGAACAAGGATAAGGGAGGCAAAAATTAATGTCAACTTGGAGATTTGTGCTTCCCTATTATTATAGGGCATCTGTTGATCCGAGCTCAATTGGGGAATGTGTTTTGGCTGACCTTGATGATGTATCAGCATTTAATGTGTTCCTTATGTTGAAATTCCTGAGGCTGACTTGTTTTGGCTATTTTGTAAATGTTTGGCTGGGCCGACATGTTTGAGGATTCTCTATAAATGGCATTTGTGCCTCATTTGTAAGGAGTTAGTTAGACAGATAATAGAGACAATCTAGATTAAGGAAGAGCTAGTGCATCTTGTAGTAGAGATAGTAGTTATTTCTTTGGAGAAAATGTTATACATAGAATAGTGGAATTGTTGCTACATTTTGGTGATCTAATACAATTGAAGGCATTGTGGTTTTCTGGTGAATTCTTTTGTGTTAGTTTATCCTGCATGGTTCCTATTGTTCCATCTTTTAAAATTGCTTGAAGATATAAGAGTTGATGTCAAATTTAGAATTAAATTTATTTGATGAATAATGTTCATGGTTTTATGCTTGGATTGTTTGTAGCAATCTCTGGTCTATACTCCTAGTAACTATCTGATTGTAGTAGGCTGGTGAAGTCAACCTAGATCAAACATCTATTTTTGCTTAGTTCGATTGTGGATGAATGTCTACGATTTGAAAATTTGTATGCCTTAGAAGATTGCACTTTTCTTGTGATATTGCATTATGGGTTAAGTAGAAATTGGTTATCTGAGATTGGTCCATTCCAGGAATCTATCATTTGCATTATTCATCTTAGAAATAGTCTAGATTTCATTACTTCTCTTGCACCCTCATCTTTTGTTGTTTCTTTATTATTCGGTTAGATATAGGATTTGAGATCATAATATTGCAAAATCTGATAAGTTGGAAAGATACAGCTCGCTTGTAGTAAGGTCCGATTGTGATTACGAGCATTTTCACATATTATCTGAGTTGTTTATGCATTGTCAAGACCTGACACCCAAGAGACTTTGGGGTGATTTTTAGTAACTTGTTGAAAATTACCTTTCAAGAGAGAGAATATTGCATTATATCTGAGTTGTTGTTGTGCAGAAAACACCATCAATAGATTGGCGCTATAAGGAGGGCCTAAATGAGCACACTAGATCATTTCCTAAACGCCATCTCTCTGGAGAGATATAGAAGGAATACTAGATCTACCTTAGGAGAGGAGGATTTATAGGAATTACAGTTCCCCACTAGGTCAAGGAGGGCTCGAGAAAGGGGAGAATCATCATCACCCATCCCTTCACCATTATCATCTGCATCTTCACTTCTGGAAGTTGAAACCATACCCATCCCTGAGGAAGTTCCCATTCAGCAGCCCCAGCCCATCATTAATCAACCACAACCACCACCACCACCACTCCTACCAATGGATTTCCTTGCTAATAATCCATCTCCCTTGTTTTTCAATGCTTACAATGTTATTCCCAAGAACCCTGAGCATTTATATTCTAAATTTCATGTTAATGACCCAAACAAGACTGCAGAAGAGCATATCCGGATCTTCCGAACTTGTCTCAAAGACAGAGGAATAGCTCATGAGGATGTTGCTTGTAGGTTATTTCCTTATTCATTGGGAGAGGAGGCATTTTACGGGTACAATCACCTCCCATCAGGTTCAATTCTTAACTAGAATGATCTTGAAACTACCTTTTTACAGAAGTTCAGAATACCTATTAGTGCCAATGAATTTTATCTATAATTCACCAGAGTCAAAAGAGAGGTTAATGAACCCATATACAGTTTCAATAATAGGTTCCACCATGCATATACCAGACTCCAAGACCCTTATGTCTTAGATGATGCCACAACCCTAGGAGTCTATTATGAAGCATTGGATAGCCTTACAGCAACCTTTCTGAAATGGAGACCCAATTCTCCAGCCCACCTGGTTGATGCTTATACAGAAGTAGTCAAGCTTAGCACAGACTTAAGACAGCATTTGGTTGGACCATTGCCTTCTTTAGGCCCAGTTGTACATCCAAACCAGGTTCAAGCAGTGAATCATGCACTTGCTAATCATACGCCAATCATGAATCCAATACCTCAATTGCCTTTGGTCCCACATCTTGGTTCCCCCATGAGCCAGGTCTCTCCTATAATGAATTTCCCATAGCAGCAAGTTAACTAGCCTTTGTATCAGCAACAGCCAACTGGTTTCCCTGCCTACTTGCAGAATTTTGAAGTATTGCATCAATCCATGGGATTTGCTATAGTGTATGTTCCTCCTCAGGGTAATTCAAGCCAAACCCCTTATGGAAATCTAAATAAAGATAGGGTTGAAGAAATGGCTAAGCAGATAAAGAAGTTAAACCTAAAGGTGACTTACCTAAGGAATCAAAATAACCAATTACAAGCTACTCAGATAAATCTACAATCCAATCAGAACCGAGAACATCCACAGGGGCAAAACTTCGATAGAGGATAGTGTAATGAAAGGGGTTACAATAATGACAGGGGATATAATTAGGACAGAAGTTACAATAATGAAAGAGGATTCAATAATGACAGAGGGTATAACAATGATAGAAGATAGAATTTTGATAGAGGACAAGGTAGTGAGCCAGGATTCAATAGGAGGCAGCCACAGGGACAGAACAGGATGTGGAATACAGGACCTAATAATGGAGGAGTCCCTACTCCATTAGATCAACCTGTCAACCAATCTGCTAATTATCCAGTCAGTCAAGACAAGCCTCCCAGTGGTGTATATCTAGTTGAGGCTGCTCTGTCAGGGTAGTGTAGGCTCCATAAGACAAGCCAGCATTCTGAGTTAGAGTGTCCAGAATTCCAAACCACAGCCTCAATTTTCTAGTATGAAGTGGAGAACAATGCAAACGGTCAAGAGATTATTCTTTCCACCCCCTATGACTCTCCTGTGATGGTGTTAAACCATGCTCCTTTTCCAGCAAGTGGAGAAAATGTTCCAGAAGAGGAATCTGATTCCCAAGAGGATAAAGCAGATCAAATCTACAATGGAGATGAGGTGGCTCAGTTATTTAATGAAGACGCAACAAATGATAATGGCCCCCTGGATCAAGAAGAGGCTTATGTCGAAGAAGTGAAGATTTTCTAGAAGCAGGGTAAAGGATATGATTTAAGAGATATGCCTCATAGACGCCCGCAGGCTGGGGGTCCTTTCACCACCTCCATCCCTCCTAATAATTTTAATACCCCTCCAGACCCAAGTGCTAGTAATAATCTACTCTTTCCACATGTTTCCAGGTAGTAACTTTCAAAGGAAAGACAAGCTCAAACCGATCCACAGAAGGAAAAAACTGTTCAAGCAAGTCAAGATAAGACAGAGGAGTCTTCCAGGGATGTTCCCACTAATCTAACTGAGGAGCAGATAGCTTTGTATGTTGCTGAGGAATTCAAGAAGTTAAAGGTAAATCTTTTGATATTTGAGTTATTAAGGTCCCCAACAATTAGGAATGCAGTCCTAGGGCCCTATGATGCACATCCAGTATCTTTGGATAAACCTTCGGGTGAGAGTGTCAACAAGGTTTTTGGTTCTCAGGCTGTGAAAATGAAAAACCAAGTCTATGGTCAGACTAACTTGCCCCTTGGAGATAAAGGCAAGGAGAAAGACAAGACTCAGGTGGCCCAGGTAGATACTCAACCAACTTTGTTTCAAGGGAAGACGGATACCCCACCATTCTTGATCTATGTGCACATATTCGGTAAGAATTTACATAACTATTTACTAGATTCTAGTGCTTCTACTAATGTGATGTCATTTGGAGTATGTAGAGCTTTGGGGATTACACCTGTTGATTCCCAGAAGAAGGTAACTTAGTTGGATAGAACTGAATTAAATGTAGTGGGAGAATTAAATATGATTCACATGTAAGTAGCTTCTGACCCAAGAATTCAACAGGTTATCAATATTCAAGTAGCTGATATCCCTGATGCATATGGCTTAATTTTAGGAAGGGATTTTATGAAGGCCCTAAATGGATATGTATCCACTGATCACTCCCACATGTGGCTTCCCTGGAAAGGGGTGCCAAATCAAATCAGAATTGAGAGAGAACCAAGAATGAAATATATGATTACGGAGTATCAAAATACTTCAAATAAAGTTATAATATCATAAGTAGGCATGGGAAATTATATACTAGTGACTCCTTATGAGGAATCAGATTTGGAGGAGGTATTGATGCTATATTCGATGCTTATTGATACAGAAACAGAGTCCAACAATGCTACTGTTTTGGCAGGATCAGTTAAGGAAGAGGATGAATTCGAAGATAATTAGATTAGTCTACTGGACAATTTTCAGGAATTTATTAAGCAGTGTATTGAAAACCAGGTTC